>CAUYQG010237145.1:0-18575 GCA_963574415.1 Tarsius wallacei | reverse complement strand
GAGGCACGCCACGCAAAGGAGGGTCAGTCACCTGAACACTTATCACAGAAGATGACCAGTCACTGGTCACACAACAAAAACGAGGACTGGCACTGTATCACAGTGACTGGCACATCTCTCTAAAGTGCGTCCCTGTGACTGGCACTTCTCCATGATTTGCGCCCCAGTATTACCCCTCCTCTTTGATTCAGGTTTTGTGAAAGGTCCTCCTATGTGTTATATGCCACTGTGAATGGCCCTGCTCTCTGATGAGTGCCCCAATGGCTGTCTGTCTTCTGTGATGGTTGTACCAGTGATGAGCCCTCCTACATATCCCAGTGTATAGCCCATTTCTGTGATAAGTGACCAGTTACTGGCCCTACCCCAAAATTGATGCCCCAGTGTTATGTCTTCTTCTGTGATGGATACCACAGTGATTGGACTTCCTCAATGACCAATGCCCTGTGACAGGACATCCTCAATATTGGTGACCTATTAGCTGGCACTTCTCCATTAAGGGTACCCAGTAAGTGAACCTCCTCAAGAATGGTTGGCCAGTGACTAGTCCTGCTTTGTAATGGTTGCTTTTCTTACTGGCCCTTCTCTATACTGAATGCCCGATTGACTGGGTCTCCTCGTTATGGGGGTCACAATAACTGGGCCTCCTTCATAATTTTTTTTTTTTGAGTTGGCGTCTCACTCCGTCACCCAGACTGGAGTGCAGTGGCCGCTCCCAGCCACCGCAGCCTCGACCTGCTGGGCTCCGGCGATCCTTCCGCCTCAGTCTTCCAAGTAGCTGGAACTACAGGCGTGCGCTACCACGCCCGGCTAATTTTTTTTTTTTTTTTTTGATTTATTGTAGAGATGAGGTTTCGCCTGCCCAGGTGGGTCTCGAACCCGCGGGCTCAGGCAATCCACTCACCTCAGCCTCCCAAGGCACAGGATTACAGGCTGAGCCACCGAGTCCGGCCTCCTTCATAATTTGTTCTCCAGTCTCTGGGCCTCCCTGTGATTGGTGCCCTAGTGACATGCTTTCATTTATGAGGGATGTCCCACTGACTAGACCTTCTCTGTGATGTGTTTAGAGTGACAAGGTGTCCTCAATATATGTGCCACAGTTGCTATTCCCCCTCTATATTGATTGCTCCAAAGACTAACCATACTCAATGATAGATGTCCCAGTTATAGGTTCTCCCCAGAGACTGATACTTTTCTGTGATGGGTTTCCAATTGACTGGTCCTCCTCTAGATGGATGTACCAATGACAGTCATTCTTATGTGATTCTTGCTACAACACCTGGGTCTCCTCCAATATAAGTGCTCCAGTGGTTGCCCTACTCCCTTATGGGTGTGCCAGTGACTGTGCTTCATATGTGATTGGTGCCTCAGTGACTGTCCCTTGTCTGTGATGGGTGCTCCATTTGCCAGCCCTCGTTTTTGTTGTGTGACCAGTGACTGGTCATCTTCTGTGATAAGTGTTCAGGTGACTGACCCTCCTTTGCGTGGCGTGCCTCAGTGATTGACTCTCCTCTGTGATGGGTGTCCCAGTGACTGGTCCTCCTCTGTGATCAGGACTACAGTGACTGACTCTCCTCAATGATGAATTGTGGGAGGCCAGCCCCTGTGGAGAGATTTAAAGGGTCCCTGGGAGGTGTGGTGGACTCGACAATTATTCTGGAGAAACAAAGAGATTGGATTCCTGCGATTCTGTAGGAGGGATAGACAGAGAGAGAAAGATGGAGGGATAGATATAAAGAGAAAGAAAGAGAATGAAAGAAAATGGACAACTGTTCAACAGATTGAGCAGAAGCCATTTATTGAAAAGTACAGAGGGTTTTTCTCCCCAAATTTTGCACATTCAGACTCAGATGTCTTCCACGTGAACAGAAAACCAGGCGCATGGGGCGTCCCCCATCCACCAGATATTTCCTCAAGCATGGTGAAGAACAAACCCAACTTGTCTTTCTGTTCCTATGCTAGACTATTGTCCCTTACAAGTATTAATACAATTTCTATAAATATTATACCATTCTATCAATTGTAATCTATATTTTATTTTATTCAGTATACCTATAAATAACTTTCCTATTGATAAACAGTCTATTCCTTTGCTCTATCTTAATACAGACAATGGAACTTAAACAAAATGACTAAAACCACTTTTGCATAATGTGGCTCAATCAAAAGGAAATGCTGAGCTCTCAGTTCCTGGGGTCTTTGATGTTGTCCTGGCTTGTACCAGACAAAAGTCAAACCGCAGACAGAGGGAAATGGGAACAACGAATTTCCAGTGTTAATTTGTGTTCCTCCCTTTCTGGAGTTTTCGTGCTTGAGCTAACAGAAGGCTGTAATGCCAAAGGGAGAGGTAATGAGGTCACGGCTCCCGAACGCACTCTAGTGGTCTCAAGGTCAACGGTCCCCCTGATTCCTAACGCTCAGTGGGCCTCCTTGGCCGACTTCCAAAAATGAATGCCTCTGTGTCTGGCCCTTCTTTGTGTTTGGTGCCTCGATGACTGGACCTTCTCTGTGATTTGTGTTCCTGTGACTGACTTCCCTATGTAATTATTGCCGCAGTGACTGTCCCTCATCTGTGATGAGTTGCAAAGTTCTTAGCCTCCTCTTTCACGGGTGTTCCAGTGACTTGCTCTCTTCTGGGATAGATTCCCCAATGTCTGAAACTCTTCTATAATGTATATCCCAATTACTGACCTTAGCCTGTGATGGGTACCTCAGTAACAGACCCCCCTTTGTGAAAAATGCCCCAATGATTTATTGTCTTCTTTGATGAGTGCCTCAGTGGCTAGATTACCTCTGTGATCACTGCCACAGTGACTAAATCTTCTACATAATTCGTGTCTCCTTGAATATCCCTCCTCCATTATAAATATTCCACTGACTTGGTCTCCTTTGTGAATGGTGCACCAATGACTATCTCTTCTTCCCGACAATTGCACCAGTTACAAGACTTCCACTGTGATGGGTGGTTCAATGACTTTAACTCCTCCATTTTTTGTTTCTGCAGTGACTGGTCCTCCTGTAATTTGTTCCCCAATCACTGGCCATCTTCTGTGTTTGGTGGTCCAGTGAGTAGCCCTCTTCTTAGATGCGTGTCCTTGTAACCAGGCCTCCTCCAAAATGAGTGCCCCAGTGACTAAATTTACTCTGTGATGAGTGTCCCAATGATTGGGAGGCCACAAGAATTTGACCTATATTGACTGGGTCACTTTTATGCCACAGTGAATAGCCCTTCTCTGTGATAGGTGCCTCAGTGACTTCCTCTTCTCTGTGAAGGTTTTCACAATGATTGGCTCTCCCTTGTGATAGATGCCTTAGTGTCTGACCCTCTTTTCTCTTCTGTGCTCCAGTGACTGCCCATCCTCTGTTTTGTTTGCTTAATGACAGTCCCTCCTCTATGAAGCTGCACTAGTGATGGAAGCCTTCTGTGTTTGGTGCCTCATTGGCTGACCCATCTCCAAAATTAGTTACCTTGTGACTGGGCCTCATCTGTAATGGGTAACACAGGAACAGACCTCTTCTGTGATGGGTACCCTAGTGTCTGGCCCTCCACTATGATGGGTGCCCCAGTGAGTGGCCCTTTTCTGTGATGGCCGTCTCTGGCTGGCTCTCTTCTGCGAAAATGTAACTGATCAGCAACTGGTCCTCGCATTTGATTGGTGGTCCTTTGGCTAGATTTCCCCTATTATCACTGCTCCAATGTCAGGATCTATACATAATAGGTCCCCCAGTGACTAGCCCTCCTTCATTCTGGGTACCCCAGTGACTGGGAATCCTTGGTGCATCAAGGACTGGTACTCTTCCATATTTGTGCCCTAGTGACTAGCCCTACTCTGTGATGGCTGTCTGAGTAGCTGTGCCTCCTCCATATTTTTGCCCCTGTGACAAACTGACCTTTGTGATTTGTTTCCCAGTGACTGGCCCTAGTCAATGATGTGTGTCCCAGAAAATAACCCTCCTCTGTGATGGTTGTCTTAGTTACTGACCTTCCTCTCTTATGTGAATCCCAGTGACTGATCCTCCTCTTTTATGTGTGCTACAGTTACTAACCCTCTTCTGTTATGGCATCACAGTGACTAGCCCTCCACTGTGATGGGTACCCTGATAACTGACCTGCCTCTGTGATTGTTCTCTCAGTTCCCCAGAGACTGCCCTCTATTCTGTGATGTATGCCCAGTGACTGGTCTTCCTCTGTAATGGGTGCCCCAACGACTTATCCTCTTCTGTGATGGCAGTCCCAATGATGATACCTCCTTTCAGGATTTATTCTGTGAGTTGGGCTCCAGTGACTAAATCTCCTCTATAATATCTATCCCACTGTCTGGAACTCCTCTGTGAAGGATGATCCAATTATTGACCCTCTTCTGTGATTGGTTTTCCAGTGACTAAACCTCCTCTGTAATGGTGACACCAGAGACTGTGCCTCTTCTGTTATGGGTGACCCCTTGACTAGTCCTCCACTGTAATAGTTATAGAGTGAAAGGGTCCCTTCTGTGATCTTTGACATTGTGACTGGGTCCATTTCATAATGAACGATCCAGTGACTAACCATATTCCACAATTGGTGCCCCAGTGCCTGAGCATCTTCTGTGACTGATGCAACAGTGATTGACCTTTCTGCATAAAGGTTCCCCCAGTGGTTCATCCTCCTATGTGAAGGCTGTGACAGTGAATGGCCCTCCACAATAATGGATGCCACAGTGACAGGTCCTCCTCATTTAAGGATGTCACAGTGATTATCCTCCCTCAGTGATGGGTATCCAAGTGACAATCCCACCTCTGTGATAAATACACCAGTGCCTGGTCCTCTTCCATGATTGGTACCATAGAGCCTGGCCCTCCTTTCTTATAGGTTGAATTACAAGACTTCAAGTGTGATGGTTGTCCCAGTGGCTGGCCCTCTTCTGTGATAGCTGTCCCTTTGTCAGGGCTTCTTCTGTAATGGGTGCCTTAGTGACTGGTTTATTTCCATAATGAGTTGCTCTGTTAATGTGACCCAATGATTGGCTTTCCCATGTGATGGATGACTCAGTGACTGACCCTCCTTTTGTTTGCTGCCAAATTGACTGGTCCTCTTTTGTGATTGGTGCTCCAGTGATTGGTTCTGTCCTTTGCAATGGATGCACCAGTTACTGGCCCACCAATTTTATGTATGTTTCTGTGACCCGGTCTCTTCTGTGATGGGTGACACAATAATTAACCCTCCCGATAATGGGTATCTTATTGACTGGACCCTCTACATAATGGTTTCCCATGTGATTGGGCATCATCTGTGAGGTTCCTCAGTGACTGGCTAACCTCTGTTATCCAATGATGTGCTATCCTCTGTGATGGGTTCTGCAGACACACCTTCTATTATGGGTGATGCAGTAACTAAGCCTCCTCCAAAATTGATTTGCCAGTGACTAGACTTCCTCTGAGATTGGTGCCCCAGTTTCTGAGCCTCCTCCATAATGGGTGCCAAGCTACTGGCCCACGTCTTAATGGGTGTCCCAATGACTGTACATACTCTAAAATGGATGACCCAGTGACTCATCATCATTGTAATGTGTGCCTTGTTGAGAAGCCCTTCTTTGTGAAGAGTTACCCAAAGACTTGCCCTCCTCAGTGATGGACTTCTCAGTGGTTCCTAAACATCTGTGATGGGTACACAAGTGACAAGCTCTCCTCTGTATGGGTGTTCTTGGTATTAAGACTCCACTCTTATGGGTACCCCAGTGATTGGTTCTCCTTTGTAAAGGTTGCCTCAGTGATTGATCCTTAAATAAAATGTGTGTTTCGTTGACTGGCTAACATTTGTGATGGTTGCCTCCGGGATTTGATTCTCCTATTTTCTTTGTGCCTCAGTAAATAGCCTAATTCTGTGATGAATGCCACAGTGCCTGCCATTCATTGATAATATGTGCTTCCATAACTGGCACTCCTTTGTGATGGATGCCCAGTCCCTGGCCCCCCTCAGTAATATGTGCC
Organism: Tarsius wallacei; assembly: GCA_963574415.1. NCBI lineage: Eukaryota > Metazoa > Chordata > Mammalia > Primates > Tarsiidae > Tarsius > Tarsius wallacei. The sequence continues at coordinate 12,611 of CAUYQG010237145.1, read as the reverse complement.
TCAGTGCCCGGCACTCCTCTGTGATAGGTGTCCTGGTGTCTGCCCCTCCTTTGTGATGAGTTATCTTTTCTCAGGGCCCCAATCAGTGGATTGGTGTTCCAATGACTAACTCTTCTCCATTATGGTTGCCTCAGTTGCTGTGCCTCCCAGTGATTGACCCTCCCCCATAATGTTTGACCCAATGTCAAGTCATTCACTGTGAAAAATTTCTCCCTAAATGTGCCTCCTCCAAAATGAATGTCTCATTGACTATCCTTCCATTGTAATGGGTGTCTTTATAACTGGGTCTCCTCCATAATATGTGCCACAGTGACTAGTTCTTCTGTGTGCTTGATTTCTCAGTGACTGGCCTTTTTATATGATGGGTTCCATTGTAATTAGACCTCCTCTGTGATGGATGTTACAGAAATTAGATTTCCTCCACTATGGGTGCCCTAGTGTTTGAACCTCCTCTGTGATTCTTGTCTTAGTGACTAGCCTTCTTCTGTAATGAATGACCTAGCAACTGGGCCTCCTCAGTAATGGTTGTCCTAGCTAGTAGCTCTCCTCTGTGATGAGTTCCCTGTTTCTGAGCCTGCTCCCTAAACAGTGTCCAATTGACTGTGCCTCCTGTGTGACTTGGGTGTCCTACTGATTTGGCATCCTCCATAATCAGTCCTCAATTGACTGGACCTCATCTGTGATTGATGCCCCAGTGCATGGCTCTCCACCAAAATAGGTTCCCCAGTGACTAGATCTCTTCGCTGATGGCTGTTCCAGTAACTGATTCTCCTTCCTAATTGTCCCAGTGAATAGTCTTTCTCCGTGATGGGTTTCCAAATAGTCTTTCTCCGTGATGGGTTTCTCATCTGTGATAGCTATCCCAGTAATTGAGTCTTCGTTATAATGGTTATTTCAAATACTATCTCTCCCCTGTGATCTTTGCCACAATGACAGGGTTGTCTCCATGATGAGTTCTCTAGACATAGGGTATCATCCATTATGAAAACCACACAACTGGGCCTCCTCTTTGATTGGTACAATAAACGCCTGTGCTCCTTTGTTATGGTTGCCTCAGTGTGATGGCCTCTTCTGTGATTGGTTCCCCAGTGATTTGCCCTGCTTTGTGGTGTGTATCCCCTTCCCCATTATTTCTGCCCATGTATCTGACTCTCCTATGTGATGCACACCAAAGTGGCAAATCCTTATCTGCGATGGGTGTCCTAGTGAATAGTCCTCCTCTGTGATGTGTGCCTTTGAGACTGAAATTTCTCTGTGTAAGTGCTACAATGACTGCTACATAATGGATGATACCCTATTTCTTGATGAGTGGCCCAGTGACTTTACCTCCAGCTTGATGGGTATCCCATTAGCTTGTCCTCATCTGTGATTGATGCCCAAATGACTAGCCCTCCTACAAAATGGATACCCAAATGATTTACCCTTCTTTCTGATGAATGCCTCAGTGACTGAACATTCTATGTAATTGGTACCACAGTACTGCGCCTCCTCCATATTGTTTTGCCAGTGACTGATCCTCTTCCATTATGGATACTACATTTACAGGGCCTTCTCTATAACTAGTGCTCATTGACTGATAATACTTTGTGAAGGTTGTCCCAGTGACATGTCCTCCTTTGATGGGTGTCACTCTTACAGTGCTTCCCCCATAATATATGCCCTATTGACCAATGGATGGACGTCCTCCAGTGAATGGGCATGCTCCATAATATGGCCACCATTGCTTAGTCCTGCATTAGTGACTGACATTCATATATGATGGGTGCCCCACTGACAAGCTCTCTTTTTTGATGTGTTCTCTAGTGACTAGGACTTCTCTCTGATTGATGCCCCAATACCTGGCCAATCTCTATGATGGATGCTTCATGATTATCCCTCTTCTTTTGTAGGTGTCCTTGTAAGTAGACCTTCTCCAAAATGGGTGCCTCTATGACTGGTCTTCCTTTTTGATGTATGTCCAAGTATTTTATTCTCCTACATAGTGTGTGTCCCTGAGATTGGTTTCCTCTGTGATTGTTGCCCCAGTGCCTGGACCTCCTCCATAATTTGTGTTACAATGACTGGCCCTCCTTCATTATGGGTGACCCACAGACAAGTCCTCCTCTATAACTGATGAACCAAACCGGTGCTCCTCTATTATGGTTACCACGGTAACTAGCTCTCATATGTGATGAGTATCCCTGTTGCTAGTCCTTGTATGTATTGTGCGCCCTAGTGACTGGGCAGGTTTCCTCTGTATGGTTCTTCCGGGGACTGGCTCTTCTCCATGATTTGTTGCCCAATGATTGTCCCTCCTTTGTTATGCATGCCACAGTGAAAAAATCATCTTCTGTGATGGGTGTCCCAGTGACTAGCCATCCATTAGGATGTGTGCATTTGTTACTAGTCCTCCTCTGAGATGTGTGCCACATTGACTGGCCCTGTTACAAAATGGATGCCCTAGTGACTGGTACTCCTGTGTGATGGAGGCCCAAGTAACTGGACCTTATCTATGATGGCTTCCCAATTGATTAGACATTCATTCTTATTGGTGTCCCAGTGTCTAGGCCACCTCTGTGATGGGCGACCTTTAGAAAACCCTTCTCTAAATGTATGCCCAAGGGACAAGTCTTCCTTTATATACCCAGTGACTGGCCTTCCTATATGATTCGGTCCCAGTGAATGTGTGTCCTGCATATTGTTGCATCATTGATTGACACTTCTCCACTATTAATGCACTTGTGACTTGGCCTCCACTGTGATTGTTACTCAATGACAGGTTCTCCTTTATAATAGTTGAATAAGTGACTAACCCTCCTTTTAATGAGTGCCCCACTTACTGGGCCTCATCTAAGGTGGGTAATCCGTTGACTAGCTCTCTTTTGTTATTTGCGTCCCAGTAAATGGCACTAATCCTTAATTTTAGCCCTAGTGACTGGGACTGCATTGTGATTGGTGCACCAGTGACTGGCCTTTGTACATGATGGAAAACACTTCTCCCCAGTGAGTTATTCTCCTCCGTACTGGGTGCCCCTGTGATTGGTACTATTCTGTGATTGGTGCCCTAATGACTGACCATTCTCTGTGACACTTGATGCAGTGAATAACCCACCTTTGTGATAGATGTCCTAGTAACTGCACCTCCTCCAAAATGGGTGCCCCAGTGCCTAGTCCTCCTGTGTTATGGGATCCCCAGTTTCTAGGCCTACTTCCTGACGGGTGTTCCATTGCCTCAGACATCTCCATAATTGGTGTTACATTGAGTAGAACTTCTCTGTGATTAGTGCCCATCATTGGGAATCCTCCATAATGGGTGACCTAGTGCAGAGTCCTCTTCTATATTGTGCGTGCAATTACATAAACCTCCTCCATGATTTGTATCTCAATACAATTCCTCCCCTGTGATAGGTGTCCCTGTGACTGGCCATGCATAATGGATGGTCTAGTGAATAGCCCTACTCTCTGATGGGTGACTCATTATCTGGCTTTTCTTTATGATAGGTGTCCCAGTGATTAACTTTCTTCTGTGATAGAAGGCTTGGTGACTGTGCTTCCTCCATAATGAGTGCCCCAGTGACTGGATTTCATCCATTATTTGTGCTTTAGTGACTGTGTCTCCTTTGTGAATGCTGCTCAGTAACTGGTTCTCCTCCATAATGGTTACCACGATTTAAAGCCCTCCTCTGTGAAGGGTTTCCATCTTACTGGGTCTCCTCCATAATAGGTGTCCCAGTGATTGTCCTTCCATTGTGATTCATTTCCCAGTGACAGTCTCCTGCATAATGTGCTCAAGTGACTGAATTTCCCCTGTTATTGTGTAACTGCCTGTTCTTCATATATGATAGGTGCCCTAGTGACTACTTCCCTCTATGGGTGTTCCAGTAACTGGGACTCCTCAATAGCTGGTTTTCCAGTAACTGACACTTCTCTCTGATGGGTGTCTAAAATAAAGATATTACTCCTTAATGGGTCCTGCATTAACTGCACATCATCTGTGATGGGTGTCCTAGTGACTGAGCCAACTCCCTACCGTGTAATCCATTGACGGAAGGTACTGTGTGATTGATCCCCCAGCGAATTGGCCTCCTTTATCATGGGTGCTGCAGTGACTAGCCCAACTCTTTGAAAAGTTTCTCAGTGAATGGCTCTCGTTCAATATGGGTGTCTCAGTGACTTTCCCTTTTCTGTAATGTGTGCCCTACTGACTGGCCCTCCTCAGTTATTGATGGACTATTTACTGGCTCTCTTCTTTGATCAATTCTCAAGATATCAGTCCTAATTGCGATGGGTGACACTGTGTTTTGTCCTTCTTTTTGATGGGTCTCCCAGTGACTGGCCCTCTGCCTTCATTGGTGCCCCAGTTACAGACTTTTCTCTGTAATTGGCGTCTCTGTGATTGGTGTCCCACTGTCTATGGCTCCTCCATAATGGTTGCATCAGTGACTAGCCCTTATTTGTGATGGATGTTCCAGTGACTGACACTTCTATGTGATGGGTGTCACAGTGACTGGCTCTCCTCTGTAGTGGGAGTCCCAGTGACTTACTCTTCTTCATGATTTGTCTCTATGACTTGTCATCTTCTGTGATGTGTACCAAAGTGAAATTCCTAGTTGTCTGATGGGTGCCCACGTGACAGTCCCTATCAGTGATGGGTGCCATAGTGACATGCTTTTCTTGTGTGAGGGGTGACCTTGTAATTGCCTTTTATCTGTGTGCATTGTCCTAGAGAATAGCCCTCCTCTGTATTTGTTGACCCAGTGACTAGACAAAAAATGTGATTGGCGAACAGTAACTGGCAATCCTACAAAATGGTTGCTGCAGTAATTACCCCTCCTCTGTGATGGGCATCCCATTGAAAGGCCCTCTTCTCTTATCAGTGACCCAGTGACTAAGCCTCTTTCATATATGTGTCCCAATAACTGGCCATCCTCTGTTTAGGCTGTCCCCCAGTTATTTGGCCTCCTCTGTGATTTGTGCCAGTTGACTATCCCTCCTATGTAATGGTTACCCTCGTGGCTATATGATGTATGTTTCACTTCTTAGTCTTCATTCATATAAGGTGCCCCATTGATTGACCCTCCTTTGAGATGGATGTCCCAATTACCGAGCATCCTCCATAATGTGTGCCCCTATAACTGGGCCTCCACTTTGATTTGTTCCACAGTGACTGCACCTGATATATGATGGGTGTTCCAGTGACTATTCTGTGTGATGGGTATCACAGTGATCGGGTCTCCTACAAATGGGTGCCCCAGTGACATGCCCTTCTCTGTAATTGTTGCTCCTATGACAGGTGTATCCTTCTTGATGGGTTCTGCAGCTTGATGGGTGCCATAGTGACTGGATCTCCTTGGAAAAATGACCAAGGGACTGATCCTCTTCCGTGGTGGATACCACACTGAATTTTTCTCCCCATGATGGCTATCTTAGTTATTGAACTTCTTCTGTATTCCGACCCTCTGTGACTGACCCCCACTAACGTATGCTTCAGTTAATTGTCCTCCTTTGTGATTGGTGCCTTAGTGAATTACCCACATCTGTGATGTGTGCCTCAGTGACTGGCTCTTTCCTGATGGGTGCCCCAGTGACTGACTCTCCTTTGTTCTGGATTCCCCAGTTGCTTTTGTTGGTGTTCTTTTGTTTTGTTTTTATTTGGTTTTGGTTTACCTCTATGTAGGTAGTACCAGTGACTGACTCTCCTCTCTGGTGGTGGCCCACAGATAGTCCCTCCTCAGTGAAGTGTGCACCATTAATTGTCCCTCCTTTATGATGGGTGCCCCAGGGACTGAGTCTTTTCCTCGAAGTGTTCTCCAGTGACTGGGTCTTCCCCGTAATGGTTGTCACAGTTACTGGGCCTCCTCCATATTGGGTGCTCCACTGACTGGGCATCCTCTTTGATTAGTGCCTCAGCAACTGGTCCTGATCAAAATAATATGCCACATTGAGAAGTCTTCCTTGTCATCAGTGTTCCATAAATTGGGCCTACTCCATACTTGTGCAAAAGATTTACCCTGCCTCTTTCCTATGTGATGGGTGTCCCAGTGATTAGCTCTCCTCTGTGACACTTGGTAAGTAATTGGGCCTTCTCTATGATGGGTACCTCTTATATGATGTGTGACTCATATAGTGATTGGGCCTCTTATATGATGGGTGTCAGTGAACTGACATCAGTTGAGACCAGTGCCACATTGACTTGCTGTCCTATGTGATGGGTGGCTCAGTGACAGTGCCTCCTCAGTGGTTGATACTCTATTGAATGACCAGCTCATTTATGGGTGCCCCAGTGACTGGACCTCTTCTGTGATTAGTGTCCCAATGTCTGTGTCTCACCTGTGATAGATGCCTCAGTGACTGGTTGTCCCAGTAACCGGCTGTCCTCTATAATAAGTGATACAGTGATAAGACTTTTTCTTCAATGGATGCTCCAGTTAGTGGTTTTCTATAATGGGTGCCCCAGGGACTCCTCTGTGAAGGGTGCCCCATTGAGTGAGCCTCCTCTGTGATGGGTGCCTCAATGATTGTACCTCTGTGATGGATACATCAGTAATTGTGTCTCCTCTGTAATGGGATAATCAGTGACTGACTGTTCTGTGATTGTTGCCCCAGTAACTTGTCCTCTGTGAAGGTTGTTCTAATAACTAGTCCTTCTCTATGATGGGTGATTCAGTGAGTAGCCTTTGTCTAAAATGGGTGCCCCAATGACAAATCCTCCTCTATAATGGGTGCTTCAATAACTGGAACTCCTCTGTGATGTGTTCCCCTGTGACAGACACTTCTCTGTGATGTGTGCCCCAGTTACTGTTTCTCTTCTCTGATGAGTGTCCAAGCAACTAGTAATTCCTCATAATGGGTGTCCTAGTAACTGGCTCTCCTCTTTAATGGGAGATCCAATGACTGGCCTGCTTAGTGATTGGTGCCTCAAGGACTGACTAATCTATGTTATGTGTACCAATGACTGTGTTGGATGCACTACTGACTGACCCTCCTTTGTGATTTATCCTCCAGTCACTGACCCTCATACATGATGGGGGTCTCAGTAACAGCCTCCTCTGTGTTGGTACTCAGTGACTACCCTCCACTGTCATGTGTGTCCCACTGACTGGCCTCTTTGATGAGTGCTCCAGGCATTTGGTTCTCCTCGCTTAAGTGTGGCCCAGTGACTGGCTCCCTCTGTGATGTTTGTACCAGTGACTGACTGTTCTTTGTGGGATTTCCCAGTGATTAACCTTCTTCTGGATGAGTGTACCAGTGACAGCCCTCCTACACAACGGGTGCACCAGTTACTGGTCCTCCTCTGCAATGGGAGTACCAGAGATTGGTCTTCCACCTTAATGGATGCCCTGGTAACTAGTCTACATTTATAAGTGATTTCCCAGTGACTGGTCCATATCCAAAAATGGGTGACCCAATAATTCTCCCTCCTTTGTAATGGTTGTTCTAGAACTTGATCACTTCTCTGATATGTGCCTCAGTGATCAGCGATCCTTCTAATGTGTGCATCATTTACTGGATTCTTCGGTGATGGGTGCCTGTTTTTGTCCCTTCTCTTTCACCGGTGCCTCACTAGTTGATTTTTCTCAGTGTTATGTTTCTCAGTGACTTGCCTTGCTAAATGATGGGTGTCCCAGTTACCAGTTCCACTCTTTGATGAGTTCTCCAGTAAATGGCTTACCCCTGTAATTTGGGTCCTAGTGACAGAGCCTATTATAAAATGTGTGCTACAATGATAAGTCCTACTGTTATAGATGCCCCAGTGATTGGCCTTCCTCTGAGATGGCAACCCCAGTGACTGGCCCTCTTCCATATTACAAATCTAGGGTTTGGCTTCCCCTGTGATCTGTGTCTTAGTGACTAGGTCTACCCTGCAATGTGCTTTTCAGTGTCTGAGTCTCCTCTATAATGAGTTCCACAGATAATGGATGTTCTCTGTATATGGTCCTCTCACTGACAGGTGAGGCTTCATAATGGCTTGCCAGGTACCTAAATCTCTTCCATAATGGCCACCCCAGTGACTGACTCTCCTCCATGATGGGTGCCTCAGTTAATGAATCTTCTCTATAATGCGTGCACCAGTAACTGACTCTCCTCTGAGATAAGTGGCCTAGTGACAAGCCCTCCTTTGGAATGGGTGCCCCAATGACTAGTCCTGTTCTGTGAGGGAGGCCCCAGTGACTGGCATCCTTCTATGATTGGTGATTCCATTGACTGGCCCCCTTCCATATTGGCACCCTAGTGTCTGGCCCTCCTCTGTGATATATGCCTAAGTGATTGGACCTCCTCTGTGAGGTGTGCACTGGTAACTGGCTCTTATCTCTCTTAGTTGCCCAAGTGATTGGTTGTCCTCTGTGATATTTTTGCAGTAACTGGCTCTGCAATATGAGTGATGCCATGACTAGACTTTTTCTGTTTATGGCAGTCCAGTGACAGACCCTTCCTTACAATGGGTGACACAATGACTGACCCTCTTTTGCAATGTGTTTATTAGTCTCTGATTCTCCTCTGTGGTGGGTGCCACAGTGACTGGCCCTCTTCTGTGATGGATGTCCAACCACAAGCAATTCACCATAATTGGCGTCTTGGTAACAGGCTCTCCTCTACAATGGATGTCCCAGTGACTTTGCCTGCCTCAAGATGCTCCAGTGACTTGCCCTGCTTCATAATTGCCCTCCTCTACATGATTCCCCAGGGAATGAGACTACTAGGTAATTTGTATAACAGTGACTGACTCTCCTCTGTGATAGTTGCCCCAGTGACTAGACCTCTACTGTGATGGATGCCTTGCTGCTCCTCCTCTGTGATGACTGCCTCAGTGACTGTGATGCCTCTATACTAGATGATTCAGTAATTAGTCCTCCTCTATAATAGGTGACCCAATGACTGATGCTTTTCTGTGATGAGTGTCCCAGTGATTGGTTTTCCTCTGTAATGTGTATCCCACTGGCTGTCTCTCCTCAATGAAAAATTACCCAGTGATTAGGACTTCTGTGTATTGAGTGCCACAGTGACTGGTCCTCTTTAGTGATGGATGTTGAAGTGACTTGCCATTCTCTGTATAGATGGTCAGTGACTAGCCCTCCTCTATGATGCATGCCTCTGTGACTGACCCTCTCATGTGATGGGTGCCACAGTGACTTGTCCTGCTCTGTGATGTGTGTCCCAGTGTGTGCCCCTACTCTGTGATGGAAATTCCAGTGACTGGTTCTCATCTGTGATGGTTGTCACTGTTACAGTGCCTCCTCCATAGTGGGTGTCCCAGTAACTTACCCTCATTTATTTTGGGTTCCCCAGTGACAGATACTTCGCTGTGATTGGTGCCCCAATGACTGATAATTCTCCCTAATGATTTCCCCAGTGACTAGCTGCCCTTTGTAATGATTGTAATACTTAATAGATCTCTTCAATGAGTGCCCAAGTTACTAGCCCTTCTTTGTGATTAGTTCCCTAATGACTGATATGGTCCTCCTCTGTGATTGGGGTAGCAATGAATGGTGCTCCTCCAATATTTTTGCCTCAATGACTAGCTCTACTCTGTGATGGTTGTACTACTTAACAAGACTCTTCAATAGGTGCCCTAGTGACTATCTCTCCTTTGTGTTGGGCAAACCCATGACAGGCTCCATTTGGTGACGGGTGTCTCAGTAACTGCCCCTCTTTTGTAATGTGTCCCTAGCTATTGGTTTTTCTCCATAATCCCTGCCCCAGTGACTAACCTGCCTCAGTGATGATTTTTCACTTAATGGGTTTCCTCAATACTGGGTGACTCAGAGACTAGTTCTCCTGTGTGATAAGTGTCTCTCTGACTGGTCATCCTATTTGATGGGTGCCCCAGTGACAGGCCTTCCTCTGCAATGACAGTCCCAGTGATTAGCCTTTCTCCACGATTGGTGCCCCAGTATCTAGCCCTCCTTTAGGACTGGGCCCACAGTGATAAACCCTCCTCTCAATACCTCAATGATTGTCCCTCTTCTGTGTTTGTTGCGTTAGTGGCTGTACCTCATCTGTGATTGCTGTACCAGTGACTGGGTCTTCTCTGTCTTGGGTGCTTCAATGGCTAGGTCTCATCTGTTATGGGTGTCCCCAATGACTGACCTTCTCTGTGATAGGTGCACCAGAGACTGGCCCTGCAATATCATTATTGTCCCAGTAGCTGGCTTCTTTGTGATGGGTTCCTCAGTGATTGGCTTTGCTCTGTGATGGTTGCTCCAGTGACACTCATTTGTGATGAGTTCCCCTGTGATTAGCCTTCTTCATTGTTGCATGCCACAGTGGATATCCCTCTCCCATAATAGCATTCCTCTGTGATGGGAGTTTATGTGACTGGGCCTCATTTTATAATAAATTTCTAAGTGATTGGCCCTTCTCTGTAATGTGTGTCCCAGTGAATGGCCTTCCTCCAAAATTGGTGTCCCAGTGATATGCCAACCTCTGTGAAGTATACCCTTATTACCTAAACTCCTTGGTGAATGATGCCTCAGTTATTCTTCCTCCTCTGTATTTGGATTATCATTGACTGGCCATACTTTGATGAGTACCATTATTTACCTATCACTCCTATAAAGACTGTTACAGATTCTGGTCCAACATTATGGTGTGGAACCCAGTGACTAGGCTTCTTCTGTGATTTTTGTTCCAGTGATGAGAACTTCTTAGTGATGTGTGCACCAACGACTGTGCTTCCATTGTGAATGATGCCACAGTGACTGACACTCCATTTTTATCAGTAACAGTAATTGGTCCTACTTCTAAGGGTTGTCCTTATGACTGGGCTTCCTCTGAGAGTTTTAAGCTGGTGAAGAGCTCTTCTCTGTAATAGGTGAACCAGTGACTCTGCCTCCTCCTAAAGGGTGCCACAGTGATTGACTGCCCTCTATGATGATTGCCTGGTCCTCTTCTGTGGTAGTTTCCTCAGTGACGAGCCTCACTGAGATTGGTGCCCCTGTGAGTGACTATCATCAGTGATGGGTGTCCCAGTGACTTGCTCTCCTCTGTGATACTTGCCCAGTGAGTGGGTCTCTTCCATGAAGGATTCCCCAGTTGTTGGTTCCCTTCTATGTTGGGTGCTCCAGTGTTTACTCATCTAAAATTGGAGCGCCAGTGACAGGTCAACCTTTGTAATTGGTGCTGCAATCATTGAGCTTCTCTGTAGCGGGTGCCTCAGTGATTGGCCCTCCTTCACTTTGGGTGCTTCAGTGACTGGTTCTCCTCTGTGATTGGTGCCCCAGTGACTCATCCTCCACCAAAATTATTGCCTCAGTGAATAGGCCACCTCTGTGATGTTTTCCCACTTACTGGCCCTCCTCCATAATGGATGCCCCAGTGAATCACAGCAATCACAGATGAAGATCAATCAATTAGGCAACAAACACAGAGGTGGGACAGTTATTGAGACATTCCATCTGTTATGGATGCCACAGTGAGCACTTCTTTGTGTTGCATGGACCACAGGATAATCCTCTTTTGTGAGGTGCGCTCTCATATCTTGCCATCCACCATAATGAGGGCCCAGGTACCTGAATTTTCTCACTGATAGATGCACTCATGAGGGGGCTTCTTCTTTGATTGGTACCCGAATGTCTGGTCCTTTTTAGTGTTGGCTGTCTCAGTGACTGACCTTCTTCTGTGAAGGATACCTCATTGATTGTCCCTTCTCTGTATTTGGTTCCTCATTAACTGGCCATCCTATTTATTGGTGCTTCAGTGACTGAAACTCTTCTCTTATCGGGGTACCAGTAACTGGTCCTATAATTTGATAGGTTACCCAGTGATTGGCCACTTCTTTGACGGGTGGCCCAGAGACTGTCTCTCCACTAAGGGATGACTCAGTGTCTAGGTTTCCTGTGTGATCAGTGCTCCAGTGATGAGTCTTTCTCTGTGATGAGTACCCTCGTGATTGGGATTCCTGTGTGATGGGTGTTCCAGTGACTGGTCCTCCTTTTAGAAGAGTGCCACAGAGATTGGTCCTCCTTGTCATGTATTGTCCAGTGACTGGGCCTTTTCTGTGAGGTGTGAACTGGTGACTAGGTCTCTTCTCTTATGGAGGTTTCTGTGACTGGCACTTCTCTGTAGTTTGTGCCTCTTCAGTGATGGGTTCTCCAGTGACTAGGCCTCTTCCATAATGGATGCCCTAGCAACTAGCCTTCCTCTGTGATTGCTATCCTAGTAATGGATTCTCCTTGTGAAATTTGCCCGATGACCTCCTTAATGTTAGCCACAGTGACTGATCCTTTTCTATTATGGGTTCTCTACTGATTATTCCTCTTCTGAGATCTGTGTAGCTTCACTCAAGGTAAGAGTTTGGCAAAGCAGATATCAGTATCTCTTTGAAGCATACCAAAAAAAAAGAAATAAACTCTTCATTTGCAGCTGACAGGTTGATCCACCAATTGAATCAGTTTCCACAATAGCCTACTGAGTATACAACACTCTATTTTCATCTATTTTTTTGTTGATGTATTTGAAAGTAAGTAAAACACTTTCAAAAAGAAAGCTGTTTGCCAAATTGCCTTTGAAGAAAGCTGAAAGAACACCTTAGATGTTCTCAGTAATGTGAAATAAAGAACACCAAATACTTCCCTTTTGGTAAACTTGCTCCTTTTTGTTAACCCCATGAAACAATCAAACCACCATCATGG
>CAUYQG010237139.1:0-12526 GCA_963574415.1 Tarsius wallacei | reverse complement strand
CTCTGGATAAATGGATAAAGCAGAAACATCACTTTTAGTTCCTCTCTTAGTTAGTTAGTCTGTTTTGTGCATTTGGTGAGGGCCTCAGGCTGCTTTAGCTCACAGCAGAAAATGAAAGGAAAGCTGTGGGCAAAGTGATCGCATGGCGAGAGAGGAAGCAAGGGAAGGGGTTCCAGGCTCTTGCAGGAACTCATAGAGTGAGAACTCAACCACCCCCAAGGGAGGGCATTAATCTATTCATGAGAGATCCACCCACATGACCCAAGCCCCTCCCACCAGGCCCCACCTCCCAACATTGTCACATTGAGGAGCATATTGCAACGTGAGCCTTGGAGAGGACAAACATCGAAACCATAGCAGTCATCTTCATGTAATGTCTCTATTCCATTGTTTAATCCATTTCCAGACCATATGTTTTATAGGATGTGGTTTTTAGAACGCCTACCCTTCCCTTTATCACTAGCACTTCTCATACCTTCAATGTTTCCTTTCTCTACAATATACTCCTGACTTATATTTACTTTTGCCATTAAAAATCTTTCTCTAAAAACACGATGAGCTCTGTTTATCATGTAGCTTTATGACATTATGACAAAGAGTTTACTGTGTTTACATTTCCTTTTTTTCCCATTTTTTGACTTTATCTCATTGTATGTTTTTAAAAATTTCTCAAAGTATCATATCCCTGGATTCCCCTTTATTTCTATATACCCTTCTCCTGAGTATCTCTTACCTGCTGTTATCTGAACTCTAGTCTCCCAGGGTCACCTGAAAATTTATGACTTCTCTTTAATACTCTTCTAGGAGTAGCCATTATTTTGTGAATCCTATACATTTTTCTATTCCCTGGAGGAATTTGTAAATAACTTTTAAATAAAGAAGATGTTGAGTAAACTTTCTAAATCTTTGCAGGTGCAAAAATATCTTTGTTTTATCCTCAGAGTTGATGGATAATTTGAAAGGAATTCTAGGCCAAATTTTTTTTTTTCCTCAGAACTTGGAGATTAGGATTCCATGATGTTCTAACGTTATAGGATGCTGTAATTGACTTAATAGCAGTTTTATTTTCTGTCTTTTTGGGTAGTCTTTCAATTTTTTCTCTGGAAGATTTTAGGATATTTTTCTTATCCTTGGTCTTCTTGCATCTCAAAATAGTTTGCCTAAGTGAGGATGTTTTAGAAAATATAGTACAGTTGACACTTAAACAGCACAGGGTTGAACATGTCGACCTACATGCAGATTTTCTTCCATCTCTGCCACTCATGAGACTGCAAGGCTGACCCCGTCTACTTCTTCTCCTACTCAGCTCACTCAAAATGAAGACAAGGATGTTGATCTTTACGATAAGCCAATTCCACTTAATAAGTAGTAAATATATTAACAGTTTTCTCTAGTTTTATAGTAAAAAATACAGTGTATAATACATATAACATACAAAATATAAATTATATTAATTGACTTTATTATTAGTAAGGATTCCAGTCATCAATAGGCTATTAGCACTTAAGTTTTGGAGAAATTAAAAGATATATGTGGATTTTTGGCTTCATGGGGGGGTTGGCACCCTCAACCCACATATACTTCAAGGGTTAACTGTATAATGTTTAAGGGTATGGGCTATGGATCCTGTGTACCTGAGTTTAAATCCCAATTATCTCATTTACTAGCTTGAGTAGGTGTCTTAAACAGTTAGTGTTTCCACGTTCTCAATTGTAAAATGGAGTTGATAATAGTAGCTACCTCTTAGATTTATTGGGAGGATTAAATAAGTCACTAATAATAAGCTTTTGAGAGTAGCAATCTGGCACATAGTAGGTTTTTGATAACCCTTGACTATTATCACTGCCATTGTCATTTGTTGTAATGGTCTCTTTAAACTTATGACTTTCTAAAACATGAGCTTGAATTATTCTTTATTTTCTTCCTCTGTTTTTCCACCATCCCTGTTCTCTTCCTCTGTGACTTTCAGCATATTTTCTCTGTTGCTTATATTTGACCTCATCTTTACCTTAACTTTTTGTCATAATTGCTGGGAAATACCCTCAAATGTAACATCTAGCCTCCATATTACATTTTTATTTTGGTAATACTAGATTTAATTTTCAAGAGCTTTTCTCTATTTTCTGATTATTCCACTGCCACAGTATCTTTTCCTTGTTTTATGGTTAAAAGATAGTCTGGAATCTCTATCTTGTTTATGTGTTATTTTCTGCTCCCTAACTCTTTGTTTTTCCTAGAGCCATATTTTTTTTGTTTTGTTTATGTTTCTTTCATGTTTCAGACTTTCCTTCAATGTCAGAAAGTCCTTGGTGGTCTGTTTATACTCAAGAATGAGTTGATGAAAAAGCAGATGAGAAATGATGCACATGTGGATGGCAGGTTTTGCTTGACGGTGAACCAGCTATTATGCCTGAGTCCTCCAAAATGCCAGGATTTCTACACTTTTGCTCTAGGGTGTTAGCATCCACATCAGATGCCCTTATTCTCTTTAGGGAGTTCATTTCATCTCTTTGACAAAGAATCCTCTACTTTTTGTTTCTCTGATTTTGTTTTGGCTTTTAATTTTTGATCTAGTCAGGTAAGGGCTAGATGTGGAATATTCTGTAATTGAAGATGGGAGTTGAGGCTTCCACACACACCCCTTCAATTAATCTCTCTTCTTCAGGAACACAACAATCCTTCTGTTGTATTTGACCTTGCCCAGCCCAAAGTCTTTCTGGAGTTCCACAGAGCAAGGGCACTGTTGCTTTTGCTCAGTTCCTTATTCTCTTCTAGCCACTGTTGTCTGGGCCTCTTCTTTGCTGCACTTTCTTGGACATCTTCATCAGTCATCACTATATCAGCCAATTTATAGCTCATGGAAACTTGCTGGAATCTTGGCAGTCTCCTTTTCACGATTGTCGGTTTATGCTCATTTTATTTTTCTACCTTTTTTTTTTTTTTTTTTAGATCCAAGAGGTACATGTGCAAGTTTGTGACATGGGTATATTGCATGGTAGTGGAGATCTGGATTTCTCTTGAGCCTATCACCCAGGTGGTGGACATGGTACCCAGTGGGTAGCTTTTCAACCCCTTATCTCCTCTCCCCTCCCGCCTTTAGGAGTCCCTAATGTCTGTTGTTCCCGTCCTTATGCTTATGTGTATTCAGTGTTTAGCTCCCACTTGTGAGTGAGAACATGTGGTATTCAGTTTTCTGTTTCTATGACAATTAGCTTAGAATGATGGCCTCCTGCTGCATCAATGTTGCTGCAAAGGACATGATATTTTTATTTTTAAAGACTGCATAGTATTCCATGGTGCATACATACCAGATTTTCTTTATATCCAGTCCATCGTTGATAGGCATCTAGGTTGGTTCTATGTCTTTGCATGTGGTTAGTACTGTAATAAACATACGTGTGCATGTGCCTTTTTGGTACAATTAATTATGCTCCTTTGGGTATATACTCAATAGTGGGATTCTGGGTCAAGTGGTAAATCTATTTTTAGTTCTTCGAGAAATCTCCAAACTGCTTTCCACAGGAGCTGAACTGGGTTATATTCCCACCAACGGTGTATGTGCATTCCCTTTTCTTCACATTCTTGCCAACATTTGTTGTGTTTTGACTTTCTTAATAATAGCCATTCTGACTGGTATGAGATGGTATCTCATTGTAGTTTTGACTTGCGTTTTTCTGTTGATTAGTGTTGTTGAAAATTTTTCATATGTTTGTTGACCGCTTATATGTCTTCCTTTGAGAAGTTCTGTTCATGTCCTTTGCCTATTTTTTAGTGGAGTTGTTTTTTTTTTTTTGTAGTTGTTTCATTTCCAATCAATTCGTTTGAGTTCTTTATGGATTCTGGATATTAGTCCTGTGTTGAATGCATAGTTTGCAAATATTTTCTCCCATTCTATAGGTTGTCTATTCTGTTGATGGTTTCTTTTGCAATGCAGAAGCTCTTTTGTTTGATTAGGTCCCACTTATTAATTAATTTATTTATTTATTCATTTATTTATTTTCTGCATTTGCTTTTGAAGTCTTGGTCATGAATTCATTGACTAGGTGCTGTCCAAAAGAGTCCCTACCATAATTCTAATGAGAAGACAGAAAGATTAATTAACGTTAGTCCATCCTTTTAATCAAATACCATGATTTTTTTAAAGCCTAATTTAAGGGCCAGATTATAATGTGGAAGGAACTGTGTTGTTTTACAAGATGCACGTTGTTGTGTGATTTGCATATGGAGCAGTTCATTGACTCAACAGAAGAAAATTGATCTCTAATGATTAAAATATGTATTCTTAAAGCTCATGACCTAAAAATTTCTCTGCAAATTCAGAAAAATGATGACACCAAGAGCAATAGAGGTTGTAACATCAATAAAACAGTATTTTGTATTTTCCCAGCACTTTATAGTTTTTCAAAGCACTTTTTCAAGCATCAGCTCACCCCCCCACACATCATGTTTTTCTGTAGGCATTATTATCTCCATATTTCAGCTAAAGAAATAGAGGTTCACAGAAACTAAATACTTGCCAAAGGTGGCACATCAGTCCTTGTTGACTATTGCTCTAAATGATGTCCACAATATTCCCACACTGTGATGCTGTTGATTCACACAGAATTAACTACCTGAGTTGCTTAGCTTAAAATTGGTGCCAAATATCTGGTAACTTTATAAGACCTGAAATCTTCACTTCTCAGTTTGGTATCTCAGGGGCAAGTTGATACTCCTTTGTGGGAGAAGGTTTCCAGAAACAATAGGAGTTGTCTCTATGTGAACCAAACCTATACCCTTTCACTTGGCCTACAGAAAAGAACCATATGCCCTTAGAACATCCAGCTCCATTGTACCACCGAAATCTATACTTTCAAAGCTGTGCTTTTGTGGTTTCCTTTGAGTTATCACCTGAGAAACACTTCTTACATCTTGCATGTGATTTGAAAAGCATATTCATTTGTATGTGAATAGAGCTAGGCCTGTGAAAAGATGGTATCAAGTCCCAGACAAGCATGAACCCATGTCTGGAAAGAGATAATTTCACATTCCCATTGCTGATCCTGGAACCACCAAAATGCAACAACAGGCTTTTGACCTCACTTGGAGATAACTAAGGAGACAAGGATATAGTGTCAAATATAGACAGGCTTACACTCTTTCACATAATCACTGATATCAGCCCCATTTTCATTTTGAATACAATCAATAAATAATTATAATTGACTTGCATGACTAATGTATATTTCAATGTGGAAACTTTAGGGGGAAATATAGAAAAGAAGAAAAGAAGTCACAGGTAATAACATCAAGTAGGGATGAACTTAGTTAACATTTGATATACACACATGTATTGTGAATAGTGTGGTTTCTATTCACTTTGCATACTGAGGTCACACTTTTCATATAGTTTTATAACATTTTCCATGATATACAGTCTTTATCTACAATATCATGTATAATGGCATTACAGGGTTTCATCTTTAACTAATTTCTGTTTCTTGATCATAGAGAAAAAAGAGACAGGAATGTGGGTGATCAAGGTAACATAATTTTGACAATCTCAATCATACTCTTAAAAATACACTAAACTGGTAGTTTTGAAACATGAATTTTTTCCAGGACATAGTCTATATAATTTAAAGCTCCAGAAAGGGCATTTCTTAGCTGTTTTTCTTATTAACCTTCATATTCTAAAAATAAATAATAGTATGTTTCATTTCTTGGGAGCAATGAAAATGATCAGTTTGATATTTTCATATCTTCCTGTCAAGAATTGACCATAATTCCCATATTGATGTTGTTAGTAAGTAAAGTAACCAATTGAGTCTCTGGCTTTCACGCTAGGCACTCTGGATGCTGACACAACAAACAGACAAAACATTCCTCTTATCATGGAACCACTAGTCTAGTAAACAAAGCAACAGTGATTTCTATGGACCAATGTTTCTCAATTCTTAGCACTAGAGAAAGTGAGCATATAGCAAATTGTGATAAATATTGCAAGACTGAAGTGATTTGCCTGGGCCTTTGGCCATTCCAAGGGCTGAGAGGCGTAATACTTCATCATACCTGTAACCCACTCCTGCCATATCAGCTGCCCCAATACAGCATTTGAAGAAATCTCCAGTGGTAACTTATTTTGGAAAGCAAGAAGGAATTATCAATGTGGCATAGACATTACTTGGTCAGCTGTAGACAGAAAAAAATGAAAGTATAATAAAATCCTGAAGAAAGAAAATTTAATTCATTTGTTTTCTGTTTTTGTTTGTTTTAAGTTATTTAATAAAGTTTTTGCCTTGCAGCTCTTGCTGAGCTGGAAGTAAGTAAATTTGGGAGTTCATTCAAGGGACGCTGTTTATTTTATCTTTCTGTTACCATGGAGGATGTATGCCTAAATTCTTCTTGGTAGGTGGGTAACTATTCAATTGCTACCATTTTTTGAAGCTGTGTTTTCTTCTGTATGGGCTCTTTAGAAGATTGCATCTGATGACAAAAGCTACATCTTTCCTCAGTTCTATCAGTGGAAATAATTCCTTGCTGATTAGAAGACTTATCTTGTGGCTCAGTGGAATCTCAGTGGCTGTGTTATGAATTGTCCTTCAAGCATACAAGTGTTGAAACCATTTCCCTGATGGGTGACACCATTCTCCTTCACTCCTGAAGAAGACCAGGCAAGCACAGGCTGAATTAAATGCTTCTTAGATGCAAGTCTTTAAGAATACACTTACATAGAAGATGGGGTTTTGTCAGGTTATTGGAACAAAATCAAAAAGGTAGACTGTAACAGAATTCAAATCTACACCATATTATCTATTGATATATAAGAAAGTGCATCCAAATAGAGCAGCTTAAAGCAATAACAAATCTTTATCTTACAATGTCTATGGGACAGGAGTTCTGGAGTGGCTTAACCAGATGGTTCTGGTTGTCCATGTCTCATGATGATGCAGTTTCAGCGTGGGCTGGCTTGACCGGAACCATTGGGATGTTTGACTGCAACCGAAGGATCTGCTTCCAAGATGGCACATTCTCATAGCTGATGAATTTTGCACTAGATTTTAGCAAGAAGCTGTAATGCCTCACTATATGGATCTTTTCATACAGCTGCTTAAGTCCTCTTGAGATGGCAGCTGACTTCCTGCAGAGTGAGTGATCAGAGAGAGAGCAAGATGGGAGCCACGGTGTCTTTTATGAACTAGTTCTAGAGGTCAAATGGACATTTCCACCATATCCTATTTGTTACACAGGTCTGCCCTAATTAATGTAGGAGAGGACTGTACAAGGGTGTGAATACCAGGAGGTAAGAATTATTGTATTCTATTTTGGGATCTAGCTATTACTGCCCATCTTCTTCCCCAAATAATTCAAATGTAAAATATACTTCTTCCCTAGTAAGACTTCCTAAAGTCTGATCTCATTAGTACCAGCTCAAAGTCTGGAATCTTGTCATGTAAATAAGATCCAGGTGTAATTCCTTAAATACCATTTTATGAGGACTTTTCCTCTTGTCTAAAGACCTGTGAACTAAAGAGATGCAGTATCTCCCTCTCACACATACAGTGGCGAAACAAGTGTAAAATAACTGCTGTAGACACTCTTGTTCATATAGCAAAGCACACAGAAGTTACTGGGCCGTGCAAACTTTAAATCACCTCAGGCATGGGTCAAAAGTTCTTTAGCAGCAAGAATAATTCCTCACAGCTTTTGGATGGATCTACCCATTGAGTTCTTGGTTATACCCTCTGAGTCACTATTCCTTTTATATAAAAGATAACTCATGTTTATAGCTGCATTGTTTTTTTAGTCTGCTTTTTGCTGGTAGAACTCTGGGGCTCTAAAAACCTCTTTTCCTTCTGTCCCGTTCAGTCCAAGCTGATAGTATATCTGCCAATACAGTTCTCTTAAAGACATTGTGAGTCTACTGTGAATATTATTAGAATTCATTAGAAAAATATATCCTTCCAATCTTTTTGAGATGAGCCCCTTTCTACCTTGAGTTTTTGCTGAAATTACTGAGGGACAACCTTAACCTTCTTAGAAGCCCTATTTTTTGACTGAATTGTGCTTTGAGGAACCACCTTAGATATTTCTAAGGTCATAACAAATGATTTCAAAGACCCACTCTTGTCTCTACCTTTATACAATGTTTTTCCAAGAAGGCTCTGAATTTGCTTTTTACCTAGGGATCATTTCTTAATTTTAGCCGTGATTGGTACCTGGAAAGAATGGATTTCTAAAACCAGTAACTCTGGACCTTTTTTTTTTTTTTTCTTTTTTAGTGGTCCTTCCTTTAGCTTATCTCTCTTTTCTTCCAGTTTATTATTTGTAGCAAGAAGAAATCAAGTGGCATCTTCAACCTTCTGGTCACAGATCTACTTATCTAGATCACCTAGCTCATTTGATATGTTTTCTACTTTCTACATCACCACAGGCAACAGTATTGTTAAATTCTGCCATTACATTGCAAGGATCCCCTTTCCTCCACTTTCCAATAACGTTTTCCTCAGCTTTTCCTATGCCCTCACCAGAAGCCTACTTGAAGGCCAGTAGGATTCTGCTGATAATCTTTTGGGGGGCACTTGAGATTTCACTGATGTTCTTCTCCAGTGTCTTCCAGCTTCTGTTCACTGCTTGCTTTGAAAGCCACCCACATTTTTATTTTTTTGTTATGGCAGCACTCTACATCCAGATAAGAAAATATGTATTATTTATTAGTACCTAGTAAGTTACCCCCAAATACCAGTGACTTAAACAACAATAACCTTTATTATTTCATAGTATAACCGAAGCAAGCTCAGCCACTCGTTGCTTGTACACTAAAATAAACAAGCACGAGATGTAGTGAAAGGAAGGTGATTTTATTCCAAAAGCCAGCAGGTGGGGAAATGGCCAGGCTCATGCCACAGATAAACCATTTCAAGTTTTGAGGCTGAGTACAAGGACTTAAAAAGGGGAACTAGGTGTGGGGAAACATGGGTGTGGCACAGAATATGTCTTAATGGTTTATCTTAGGTGGTGGTCCTACCAGAGGTCTGATTGGTGTTATCTCAGGTGCAGTCAAGTTATAGATCAGCTGTCTCATGACTCCTTCCAAGTGAGAGTATCCCACGGGTCAGGCTGTTTTAAGATGAGCCTCTGGGATTTCTAAGCAAGCATACAGCGAGGTAAGTGTACATTTAAAACACATTTAAAAGAGGAAAAACCTTTGCCATTATTTAACATATAATAATGTTTCAATCAAACAGTCTCACAGAAAGACCAACACCATGGAGAAAGAATCCACAACTTTCTATGCTTTCTTTTATTTTATCATTTTATTTTTATTTCCAGTATTTAACCAGAGCTACTCCCCTCAAAATTAAAATAAATATGCTGAGAGGTGAAATAATTCCCAACTAGCCCTTCTTTTCAGAAAAGAAGTTTCTAAGACATGTTTCAAGGTTTAAGATTAAGAGAGAGGAAAAAAACCTTACAATAAATTTTAAGACTGAGATACTTGGTTCCAATATTTTCTGTGAGTTTGGAAATAAGGAGTGACTTAGCCAAATGATGCAGGCTTAGGGTTTCTCATGGGACTGCAGTCAAGATGTCAGCCTGGGTATACTCATCTGAGGGCTTGACTGTGGCTAGAAGATTTTATCTTAGATGGCATACTCACATGGCTGGTAGGTTCATGCTGGCCTTTGGCAAGAGATCTCAGTTCATCACCATGTTGCCTGATTGGGTAGCCTCATGACATGGCAGCCAACATCCCTCAGAGTGAGTGATTCAAGAGAGGAAATGCATTTTTATTTTTATCTGGCCTCAGAGGCGACACTCCATCATTTCTACAGTGTGGGAGTCGCCCCTTTAAATAAAGTAGAGGGGTTTGTTGGGATTTATTTCACCTCTCAGCATATTTATTTTAATTTTGAGGGGAGTAGCTCTGGCTAAAATAAAATATTGGACATATAATAAAATAAAGTATGGAAAGTTGTGGATTCTTTTTCCATGGTATTGGTCTTTTCTGTGAGACCATTTGATTGAAGCATTATTATAAGTTAAATTATGGCAGAAGGACCACTGTTTTTCCTCTTTTAAATGTGCTGTCATGATGACATCTGTGCAATTTTTAATTTGTTGCAGAACAAATAGGGCCGGCATTATGTATCCCATGTACATAGCTAGTTTTATGCATTTCTGACAGTCCTGGAATGTGTGCTGTGGTTTTAAAACTTTACTTCCACTTTGGGAGACTGGCAGGCTCATGTTTCTCAGTAGACCCCAATCCCTTTGCCATGCTCTACTTAGGCCAGCTATGGGGCAGCAGGTCAGTCTTTCTCACTGGAGAGCCTGGTTTCCAATTTATTCTACCTCTACCCTACTCCCTGCCCTAGACGCATATCTCCCTGTGAAAATTAGGGATCATGGGGCTCTATTTAACATGCAGTTCCGTTCTCTAGGTTCAGACTCTTCACCTCGGCATAGACTGCTGGCAGTGAGCCTCCAGTTTGTGACTCACCCAGGTCTCTGAGAGTTTCTACATCTCATTTGCATGCAGATTGTGTCCTTGAGCTCCACAAGGCTACATCTGGCCTTGCATAATAAAATGTCAACAGCCCATTGACATCAGGTGTTGAAATTTCGCTGCCTCCCAAAGCAATGGAAGCTGTTTAGGATGGTTTCTCTTTAGACTTTCTGAAAAGATCAGCCTTGTTGTCACCAGTACTCTCAGACTTGGAACGTTTTCTCAGCTTCCTCCTTCACCCTGGACAAGCCCTGCACCTTTGGCAGCTGCTTGGAATCTTTGGCTCTGATTATAGTGTTCAAAAGCTTCACGTCTTAGGGGCAAACTCCTTTGACAGGGGTTCTACGTATAGATCAGCACAAGGGCTTCACAGACAGTAACTATTGTCTTGTGTTAGGACATCTAGTACCTTCCAAAAGATATACTCACAATTGTACCAAGAACAGACAGCAGGATGGGATGGGGGGTAAGGCCAGAAGGGGGCTGCTTAGCATTTCAAAGTAAATAAAATAAATTAGTTTGGAGTACGTATTGCTTTCATGTGGTGGTCAAGGGCCTTGGGGTCGAACAAAACTGTGTTTAATGCCAGTTCCACCATTTGATTGCCCACGTGACCTTGGACAAGTCACTTACTTCTCTTCGTCAAGTTCCTCACCTGTGAAATGCAGGTAATCAGACCACCCTCATCAGGTTTCTATGAGGACCATTACATTACACAAAATAAGCATGGACCCTGAAACATAGCAAATGCTCGCTAAACAAGCTCTCTTATTGTCTTTTTGTTATACATTTGGTACTATTATAAGTATTGGTAGGGTTACAAGTTATTGTTATTATAAAATGTTTGGTATAATAAATCAGTACTAAATTTATATTGTAATACTTCAACTTTTTAAGCATTCTCAAGCATTTTAGTTATACTTATTAAGGTACAATTGACATTGCAAATACTACCTATTATTAAAAGCAGGTTGGAGGGGAATAAAAAAAGCAGGTTGTCTGGTTTTATTCACTTATGTTTGATTTATTTCTAGTTTTACAAACTTGGGGACATATTTACTTTTAAATTTCTCTAATTTAGGTTTTTTTTTCCTCTCTCTCTTTTTGTTTTAAAAATATGTTCATTATGCAGGTACCCTTGTTGATGAGGTGTGCTAATTTAGATTTTTAAAAAAATTAACTCCAATGGCTCATTATTCTCCAAGTAAAATAAGTGAGGTTTTAGCTTTTGTGGATTCTGTAAGAAAGTCAGAATAAGTTGCAAATACTCCCTAGTTTTGTGTGAAGAACTAAAGAGTCACAATCTGTTCTAATCTGCATGACATGACCAAGACATTCTAGGGTTTAAGGTTAAAACCTCTAGGATTCTCAAGCTTTGCCATCAAAAGACAGCTAACATAAGAAAAGAGAGTCGGGACGCACCTCCCAGCCCAGGCGAATTCAGGGGACATAGCAAGAACCTTTTTTTAAATTGTGTGTTTTAGATGCTGGAGAGGATGTGGTGAAAAGGGAACACTTCTGCACTGTTGGTGGGAGTGTACACTAGTGCAACCTCTGTGGAAAGCAATGTGGCGATTCCTAAAAGCTCTAAATATTGACCTCCCATATGACCCTGCAATCCCCCTACTGGGAATATACCCTGAAGAACTCAAATGACTCTATAAAAAAGATACCTGCACATGTATGTTTATCGCAGCATTGTTCACAATAGCAAGAACCTGGAACCAACCATGCTGTCCATCAAAAGAGGACTGGACTAAAAACATGTGGTACATATACACGATGGAATACTATGCAGCCATAAAAAAGAACAAAATCATGAATTTCACAGCAACCTGAATGGAACTGGAGTTTATAATACTGAGCGATCTCTCACAGAAACAAAGATCTGAGTATTACATAAGTGAACCTTGAACATCTATCATAATACTATAAGAAAAGGATTGACAGTGGCAGGAAGCTACGGGGGGGCAGGGAGGGGAAGGGAGGAAAGGGGATCCTTGCAATGTAATGGCAGAATTTAACAATACTGTTGAG
>CAUYQG010237132.1:0-21406 GCA_963574415.1 Tarsius wallacei | reverse complement strand
GTGCCAAACAGTAAAGGAAGGAAATGGGCCATGAGCTCCTGAACTCATCCTAGTGGTCTCAGGGTCCGCAGCCTGCCTGGATTCCTAACGCTCAGGCGAGCCTCTATGCTGGCTCCCAACAGTTAGGTGTGTCTGCAATTGGGGCTTAAAGTTTGGTTTGTTTTGTTTGCATCATTCAGTACATGAGTTCTTCAGTGACAGGGACTGTGTCTTCCACATTTTTAACATCAGTGTCTAACGCACAGTTGGGTTACAATGAATATTTGAATAAATAAACTACACAAAGGTAAAAATAGTTAAAGAAAAAAAAGGAAGAGGAGAGGAAACATAAAAGGAAAAAGGGAATGCTCTCTGGTAAGAAAAAAGTAATCACTTCCCCAGGATGAGTGGAGAAGCTGACAGAGAGACAGAAACACAGTTCTTAACTCTGTTTTACTTGGCACTATGTATCTGTGCTTTTTTTTTTTTTTTTTTTTGAGACTGGTTACACTATCTCTCACTCAGGCTGGAGTGCAGTGGCATAACGAGTTAACTGCAACGTCACCCTCTGGACTCATCTTCCTGCCTCAGCCTCTCGAGTAGCTGAGACTACAGGCACCACCATGGCTATTTTATTTTTTTGTAGAGACAAGGTCTTATTATGTTTCCCAGGTTGGTCTGGTCCTCCTGCCTTTAAATGATTCTCCCACCTTGGCTTCCTAAAGCCTTGGCTTACAGGTGGTAGCTACTGTGCCCAGCCTGAGATCTTTCTATTTGATGAGTCACTTAGCATATTTTTCCCACTTTCAATAAAGGTCTTGCTTTAAATTATTATTTAAAAAGATACTAAATAGTTATAAAACTCCTCAAAAATTTGCATAGAGTCTGAACTTTTAGAAAGGCAAGTTCATTTTCTACTGTACTACTACACATTCTCTATTCTTTCTGAGAACCACAATATCATGTAGTTTTTGCAACAAATTCTTTTCTTTTAGACTTTCAAAAGACAAAGCTTTACTTAAATGAGTCTCTAACTGCCTCTTTATTAGAGATCTGTGCCACAGTTTTCTTTTTGCCCCTTTTTATTAAATGCTCTAAGTCTAGGATTCCCAAACTGAAACTGTCTTCCTTACACAGTTCTCAGCATATTTAAATTTGGTTTGGATCTGTTGACTTAACCTCACTGAGTCTGTCCTTTTTATGTCAAAAGACTCTGAGAAATTATTATCAGAAAATTGTAAATTATTCTAAATTAGTTTCAAAATGACTTATTTTGACATGAAACACTGAATGTAATAGGAAAACCTTATCTATTTAATAATTATCATCCATAAGTCAATAAATACAATTCTTTCAGAGTACTTGTGAGCCCTGCTGTGTTAAGTACACTAACATCTTTTTTCCCCTAAATTGGATGTCTTTATTTTCACTGATATGTGATTTTCTTCCTTAAAATCTGAAACTCAATTAGTTTAATGTATTTTTGCTTTGCAGTTCTTCCCTCTTCAGATCATCAAACAACATGTTTGCTTTAAAATTGAGGCTATTTATTAAAAATCACCACAAAAATAGATACATAAAGAAACTTCTAGAACATCAACTAATCTTATGTTTTGGTAATATTGGGGAAGCATGGATGAATTAGAAGAATTTTATTATTTATTTGCTAAATGTTAACTGACTTTTTCTATTCTGATTTTGAGAGTGAAATAAGATAAATGCATTTAAGGTCAGATTATAACATTTCATTCTATTCTTTCGACAGTAGACTTAAAAATACACTCATAGATTAAATGGTGAGATGGTAGAAATCTAATTTTTTTTAAAGAAAGTTTGTACAAAAAACTAGCTTAACCTCAAAAACTCTATTTTCCACCTCATTTGGGAAGGAGGTAGAGCACAATAATATTTCTCCAACCTATACTGATGGCTCAACTGAAGTTGCTGTGATTTGTTAATAAAAATTCTGTAGCTTTCAAGTAGCAAGAGCTCTTTCCTGACCCCAGGATTTTTTACATTTTCCCATTATGTAGATTGACTGTTTTGATAGACCGAGGTGACTGATGGGGCTAGGTCTCACAAGGTGGGATCGAATTTGATTGTCTGTGAATTGGGAGAGAAATGAATACTCAATTGTCAGTTACATTTTTGGCATCACATTAGCTTCAAATCCAATAAAGCTTTGAAGCCTCTAATAATTCTCAAATGGTCACTGAATGACAATTTTAACAAAATTGAAATGGTAGAAAGACAAAAATGAAACTGATAGAAAAATAAAGAAGTTATGGATATTATTTCTGATCCATATCATTTTTACTGTCTAGCTCTGCACTAGAATGTAATGAAACATTTTCCATACACAGGAAGGGTTTTCCCACAGATCTATTGGAGAGGCTTTCCGCGATGTCTCCTCCAAAGGACTTAAATTTAGAACTAATATGAGCAATAGTTTCGAAACATATTTATGCATCATACTCATAAGGTCATAGTTAATCATAAAATTGATGAAAGTATAGATTGCTTAGTCCAAAAAATAAAAAAAAACTTTAAATTAATAAGAGGGGCTTAAAATGATAGTAGCCACTCAATCACAAAATATTACATGGTGTGGGAAAGGTAGTAAGAGAACTTGCTTCTTATAACCAGACTCTCCCAG
The DNA here is from genome assembly GCA_963574415.1 of Tarsius wallacei. Classification (NCBI taxonomy): domain Eukaryota; kingdom Metazoa; phylum Chordata; class Mammalia; order Primates; family Tarsiidae; genus Tarsius; species Tarsius wallacei. The sequence continues at coordinate 18,771 of CAUYQG010237132.1, read as the reverse complement.
AAATGAGCTCTTGGGTAGTTACCAATATTTTACAACAAAGTCACATCAGTTTGGGGGCTCCTTTCTAACCCTCCTTTTCCCTGATCTCTTTTTGTTCTGTGAGCAATTTTCAGTTTATATTTGTCTTCAAACATAAATTGGTGGAGTGGGAAAGAATGCGCTGACCACTAAACTTGAATGACACGGTCCACTTGGTAACTATAATTCTTACTATAAATTAGCTCCCTAGTATTATAAATTATACAATAGTCTCTCATGTGTTTGGCATCCATGGAGAATACTCCTAGAGCACACTGACATAACTGAATTTATGGAAATGAAAAGTGATGATCATGTCTCAGATTGTTGTGATTCCAAGATACTGCAACTCTATAAGGTTCTGTCTGAGTCAACCTTTGGCAACCTTTGATTGTATCAGCATATTATTGTTGCAAAATTCTTGTTTCAAAATTCTCTTTTAAAAATGTGCATATTAATTAAAATCTCTCTATACTCTTAAACATGTCTTTCAAAAGTAAATTTCCCATATTCTCCCATATATTATCAAAAATATATTTGAGCATAATTGTGTGTGTGTGTGTGTGTGTGTGTACTCGTGTGTGTGTGTGTGAAAGAGACAGAGAGACAGCATGATTTGAGAATCCTTGAAAGTCTATGCTTCCCAATGCCATATTTACCCACTCCTACAGTACCAAGTAGGACAGATGAAAAATAAGATATATTTGCTTCAAAGAACCCTGGTAAAATAAAAAACATACACACACACAAAATACAAATAAGGGCGGGGAATGGTGGCGCAGCCTGTAATCCTAGCACATTGGGAGGCCTAGGTGAGAGCATTGCCTGAGCCCAGGGGTTTGAGACCAGCCTGGGCAACTTAGTGAGACCTTGTCTCTACAATAAATCACGAAAACAAGCTGGGCATGGTGGCGTGAGCCTGTAGTTCCAGCTACTCGGTAAGCAGAGGCAGAAGGATCCCCTAAACCCAGCAGGTTGAGGCTGTGGTGGCCATGAGCACACCACCTCAATCCAGCCTGGGCTAAAAGAATGAGACGCCAACTCAAAAAAATAATAATAATAATACAAATAAGAACAGGAATTGAGTGAGCCATCAAGTGAGGTAGTTTCAATAATAAATAAGAGATTGAAGTGTAGCTAAGTTGTAAAGAACATAGGTTTTAGATTCAGTCTGTCTGGCTTGTACCCAGTCTCACATTGGAAGATTTATCAAAGTTATTTTTGCCTAAGTGTCTCGTTTCTATGATAGGGTTGACAATAGTTCTTCTAGATGTTGTGAAGATGAAATGAGTTTGTATAGCAAAAGCTCCTGGCTACTAGTAAGCATTTAATTAAAGTTAGCTCTTATTATGACAATAGCACATTTTAGGAATTTGCAACACTTTTTTTATTTTTTATTTTTTGAGTTGGAATCTCACTCTTGTCACCCAGGCTGGAGTGCAGTGACACGCTGACAACCACTGCAGCCTCGACCTGCTGGGCTTAGGCGAACCTTCCGCCTCACTCTTCCAAGTAGCTGGAACCACAGATGCACGCCACCACGCATGGCTAGTTTTTGTAATTTACTGTGGAGATGAGGTCTCACCAAGATGCCCAGGCTGGTCTCGAACCCCTGGGCTCAGGCAATCCCCTGGCCTCAGCATCCCAAAGTGCTGGGATTATAGGCTGAGCCACCTCACCAAAACGGAATTTGCAACTCTTAAAGGCACCAGGTTACAGATGTCAAAATTGAGTTGTTATGAAAGCTGCTACTTTCCTGGACCAATTTAGCGTTATGTTTGTTTAAAACAATCAAACACACAAACAAGCAAATAAAAACCCTAATAATTAGCAATAAGAGAAAAGAGAGCAAATGGAAATATTTCTCCCTCAAGATCTGAAATGACAGCATGAACACCTACATATACTTGTAATTGATTGTATTATTTGTTGATTCTTAATGAGAATCTCCCCTATTCCACCAAACTGTGTCTATCATCAGTTAAAAGATGCTGTATTTTTCTTAATTTAAAAGTCTCTGTATATAATATAACATACATTAACTTAGATTTTCATGTTCTTGTGAGTTTGTCAATAAAATGAAACATTGGTATTTTAAAGTCTTTTCTTACAGTAAGCTTTAGGTATAGAAATGTTTTCACAGCAGATATGTTTCTTTGATATTTGTGACATTTTATTGTAGATTACAAGATTCTCCCAATACATGGAACAGTAGATATATTAATGCAGTCCAATTTTCTTCCACAAGCAATCTATCATCCAAAGTAAAATATATGGCTTTAAAACAAGAGATTTTATCATAAACTAAAGAGAAATGGAAGTTTTAAAGACAAGATTTCAAGAGAAGAAATGACTCAGTAGTTGCAGAGGAGGACCGGATACGCAGAAGTGAATCCTGCCTGATTTTGTAACCCCCGGTTTTCCTCACAGAGCCCTAGTGACCAAGTTACTAATTGGTACTTATTACTCATTGTCTTCAACTGGTTAAATTCAAATCATTTGGGGCATCAATACCCTTTGGTAATTAGTTCTTCCGTGGAAGCTGGTGTACTCACTAGGGGCAAAGAGAAGATTTTTTTAAACATCAATTGACCATACCACTAAATCCTTACGGACGAAGAGAAGAATGACCCATGAATCATGGAGGGAAATAAAGAGATGTCAGATGCCAAGATAGCCCACAATCATTCCAGAATGACCCAGATAAAAAGCCACGTGCATGTTTATCCAAATACATCTACATTCTCACAGTCTCCTGCGCCCTCTGCTCATGGAAGAGCCATGAAAACTTCAGGGCTTACAATTTCTTTGAGTATTTCCACTTACTTTTCTGAGGATTTCTTAAGTTGGGTTAAAAAAATGTTTAAAAACTGAAGCAAAGTCCTTCATCAATAGTCCCTAAAAGTCTAATAATCATGTCTCTCTCTCTGTTTTTTTCTATGATACAGTTCTTTTCATTAGAATTTTTCTGAACAAGCATTTAAATGTTAATCCTTGGAGTATAGTGAAGTTTCAATCTGTACTGTTCTGTGTCCTGCCTTTCCAGTCAGGTATTAAAACTACTGCTACACATGCCCAGAAATAAGAAAAAATCTCACTAGAGGACTCACCCCCTTCCCTCAAAATTATCCTGAGTGCTGACCAATAGCCAGATTATTTTCCATAAAGCAGGTGATTTTAAAATATTTATTATTTGGTTCCAAAACTTTCCTTGGCCAATCTATAAACACTCCTTTTTACACAAAAGATCTGTATGTCCTTTCTAAAGAAACTCTAGAATTTTGAACTTCTATTAAATTATTTTACTGTTTTTGAAAGGCTGTTGCTAAAACTGTAACCCCATATCCAAAGGTGAAAGGTCACTGAAAACCTCTACTGTGCCAATTAAGTTAATGAATGCAAAAAGAAAATCCCCTCTTATAAAACATGGTTAAAATCTGATATAATTAGTTTTTCCTAAAGATGCATGAATTTTAACAAGTTACTGACAGTTTCACCTTAGGCCTTCTTCGTTTTCTTTAACTATAAAAAAATTTCTTTTCTTCTATTTTCTTCTCAGCCAGTCTACCAGTACTGAACGAAATATATGTGGTTTTCAAGAACTATGTCTGAATTAAAGGAAAACTTCCAGGTTAAACCAGTTACATGTGTTGTTTTAAGGGGAATTTATATTGTACATAATAATTTTTATTAGAAATAAATAGCACAGAACCAGTTAGCATAACTTCCAAGTGGTGAGCAATGTTTGCTATAAGAATGTGCTGTTTAATGATAATAATAGCAATAAATTATCATGTGCTAAAGTGTATGTTGCACTGTAGCTTTTATCTCACACATTTTTGTGTATTTCAAATCCCTAAACTTGCGTAAGACAGGGAAACTGACACTCAAAGCAATCCTTATGAACAGTTTTTCTGTTACATAGCTTCCAGATAAGAGCTTCCATCTGCTGCTGCAAAAAAGTCTCTGTCAACAGATTTCACTTGATCAAAGAGTTTTTGTCAGTTATTAAAAGAGGGAAAATCTACAAATTTGTGATTCTATGTTATCTCTTCCATTTTCTGTTTGCAGTTTATACGCTTTTTATGCTTTCAAATTGTAACAATAGTTTAACATCCTAAATACATTTTTGGCACATAATCGAGGGAGCATTAGGGACATTTGCATTTTTTTCTGTTCTTTGAGACTCATTGATGATTTTCATCAACCACTTTTCCCCTCCCATTCAACTAAAAAAATTTTAACCTTACCTTTGCCTGCATACCTATTTACCATCTCTAAAAATTTAAGTTACCTAGCTCTGAATGATTTACTCAGTGGAGTTGAACAACTGTCCGCTTAGTTATTTTTGCCACAAGCAAAAATGCTATTGCATTTAGGCAAGAATCAGTCTGCTTAAGAAGATCCCAAGACATTTACACAATTGAAATAAAATCCCTTTTCTGCAGATGAACTTAAAATAGTAGTGTGATATGTGAGAAAGATCTGAAAGCGTCTTCTGGCCCTTTTTCTATAAAGTAACTTGAATAAAATAATGTGCTATCTAGGAAAAGTAAAAATAATGACTTTTAAAATATATATCTTTCTTCAAATTTTCATTTTAAGGAACTAGCATTTTAAAAAATTTTGAGCCTGAAATCACTGTGTTAAAATGATTGCTTTTGGTAAACTGCCAGGGAAGGTGGGGGTGGGATTAGCAGTAGTGGGGAACAGCCAGGGGAGGAAGGGGAGCACACCTCATCAACAAGAGTACCTGCATAATGAACATTTGTATACCTAACCCTGAATTGTATCCCACATCTTTAAAATAATTTTTTTTAAAAAATTGATTGCTTTGATCAGCTCCCCTGTATTAAGTTAAAGTAAATCCTGACACACTGATCTATAATTCGTTTCCATGGTTCATTCAAACACCTCACTTTCTAATCACTATCATGTATTACAATTAGTTTAGAGGGTCTAGCTTCAAAAGTGTAAACTCTCTCCTGTAGGGTCTCCATCACTACCATGTAATTGGATCTGCTCTAAGTAAAATCTGATCTGCTCAACAAGTCTTCAATGGCTTCCCATCACTTGATGAATCAAGTCTGAGCTCCTACCCATGGATCATGACTTTTCATGATCTATCCTATACTGTTGCTAATTGATTCACTAGTCTCATCCCCAAGATGTCCTGGTCTGTTTAAGCTATTTTGCTATATTCTGGTTCTCAAAACTCACTGTATCCATCCCCTCACATCATGTTTACATATGGTTCCTTTGCCAATAAGCTCTTGGTTAATTGTATTATTAATGTCATTATTTTGATTTAAATTTTTGTTTCCACTATAAGAAAGGGATTGGCAGCAGTGGAAAACTGCTGGGGTGGGGGGGTTTGGCAGTTGAGGGAAACTACTAGGGAAGAGAGGGGCATACCTCATAATCAACGTTTGTATACCTAACCCTGAATTGTACCCCCACATCTTTAAAATTAAAAATAAAATAAAATAATTTTTTTTGTTTCCAGCAAAGTGATACATGTTTCTTATTTTTAAAATCTTGTTGCAGCCAGATGTGGCGGTCTGTATCTGTAGTCCTAACTACTTTGGAGGCCGAGGAGGCTGAAGGATCGTTTGAGCCAAGGAAGTCAAGTCTGCAGTGAGCCAGAATCACACCACTGCACTCCAATCTGAGTGATAGAGCAAGGTCTTGTCAAAAAAAAAAGTTTTTAAAATATTATATGGAAAACAGAAGTGTCCTCTTTCCCCAGCTTTCACACTCCATCAAATATTGATTCTCATATTAAGACCAGTTATATAACTGGTGGGATCATGTGCAAAAAGAAAAAATAGGACCCTTTTTCTAAAAGAAAAAAATATGCTAGCCGGGCTCGGTGGCTCAGCCTGTAATCCCGCGCCTTGGGAGGCTGTGGTGAGTGGATTGCCTGAGCCCGCGGGTTCGAGACCCGCCTGGGCAGGCGAAACCTCATCTTTACATTAAATCAAAAAAATCAGCCGGGTGTGGTAGCGCACGCCTGTAGTTCCGGCTGCTCCGAAGGCTGAGGCGGAAGGATCGCCGGAGCCCAGCAGGTCGAGGCTGCTGTGGCCGGGAGCGGCCACTGCACTCCAGTCTGGGCGACAGAGTGAGACTCCAACTCAAAAAAAAATATATACATGTATATATACATATATATATATATGCTATTAAGAATACTAAAATATAAAGTGTTTTTCTTCTGCTGTCTCTCAATTTCTGGTGTTTTATTTTGTTATTTAATGTCATTTTATATAAAGCACTATTAAAATTCTTATGACAGTATCAAATGCACATACATAGTCCCAGTGTAGTGACACAATAATTTTGTTAAAATTAACATGTGTCCATGTTAGAACTTTAAATCTTACTTGCAGCTGAGTAAAGGTGTATATTGCAATTATATAATAATTTATTGTATAACTATCTGTTTTCACTGGACTTAATGAATGCCTCACTTATTTGCTGTTTCTCCTAAGTTAACTCCAATAAAATTTCTACTTAACTTGGAAGGTAATTATTAGTATTTTTTTAAAAAAATTGTAGCTTGAATATACAGTTCTCTAGACTTCTGGATACATATTCCCTAGGAGTTTCTTCTAACATTATCTTGGAATTCTTTTTCCCCCCCATATATTGAATCCTCTGTTTGCTAAGTCCCATTTCTTTTCCTCTTTTTTGCGTTATAGTATAACAAAGCACCAATGAGTTCCTAAGAATAGGAATATAAGAGGTAAATGTTCTGAGATCTTATGCGCCTGAAAATATGTATCTTTCCCCCAAAATTAATTGGTAGTTTGAGTAAAGAATTTAAGGTTATAAATCATTTTGTATGTGAACATTGAGGACAATGTTCCACTGCCTGCTTACTTTAGACGTGACAGTTTTGGTACGTGACTATTCCTTTTTCCCTCTGATGACTTTCAATATGACAGAGATTTTGTCTTTCAGTATCTTAAAGATGTTTTTTTACTGTCTTCTTTCTTACGTTGCTTTTGACAATAAATGTACTGCCATCAATGTATTAGTTCCCTTGTATATAGTCTGTATTTTTACTACAGCTACTCTTTACATTTTCTCTGTATTACTGATTTTAGAAATTTGAGTTTGATGTGACTTGGTATAGTTTCCTTTTTGTCCCATGTTTCTAAGATTTAGGATTTATTTGAGATTTGTAGGTCTGTGGGTTTTTTTTACTTTTTACCAAACTTGGAAATTTATTAGCTATTATTTCGTTGAGTATTTTCTGTTCGTCCCTACTCTTTTCATAAATTCTGATTACATGTATCTTAGTCCACTTTCATTTGTCCTGTATCTCACTAATACTCTGTTCATTTTTTTCTATACTCTTTTTTCTGTGTGCTGCATTTTAGATAGTTTCTATTACTAAATCTTCAGGTTTAATGATCTTTTTTTTTCTGCAATATGTAAGCTATTGTCAATATCAAGTGTATTTTTTATCTCAGATATTTAGGTTTCATTTTTAGGAGTTTAATTTGGGACTTTCTTTTAATCTTTCCTGTCTCTCCCTAACTGTTCAAACACGTGGGCTAACAGTTATAACAGCTGTTTTTGTTTGTATGTTTTAGAGATAGGTTTTTCCTCTGTCACTCACTCTGTCATTGCTTCCTGCAACCTTGAATTACTGAGCTTGGAATTCTCCCAACTCAGCCTCCCTAGTAGCTGGGACTACAGTCACATACCACCACACCCGGCTGTAATAACAGTTTTAATGTTCTTGTCTGCTAATTTCAATATCCAAGTCAGTTAGTTCTAGGTCAGGTTTATTTTTCTCCACAACTTGGGTCTTTTTTTCCTGTTTCTTTTCATGCCTGTTAATTTTTTTTTTTTTTTTTTTTTTTTTAGTTGGAGTCTAACCTTGTCGCCCAGGCTGGAGTGCAATGGCATGCTCACGGCCACTGCAGCCTCGACCTGCTGGGCTCAGGCGATCCTTCCATCTCTGAAAGTATTTGGGCGCTAATAACAACTCCATACCCGTTGGGGACCAAGAGATTTATTAAAGTGGTAGCTACAGAGGTAGAGGGGTGGGGAGAGAGAGAGAGAGAGAGTTATGTAGGGAGGGGCTGTATTTATTAGTTTAGCGAGGGCAGGAAGAGGTCATGCTAGCATCCTATTGGGTAGAGCAGAGGGGAAATAGGGCGGGCCGAGATTATTATTGGAGGGTGCTAGCAAGTTTGAACTTTGCACGCGTGAAATCGTATAGGGGGAAGCTGGAACTTAGGGCCTTTGTTGTTTCCATGTGGCCCGAGCGGTGCCATCTTGGGGGGGAGCTCTGACTGTTCCCTGTGCCCTTCATTTTGACTGCTGTAGTATGATATCTCATGGGGGTTTTGAGTTGCAGCTGAATCCTATTCTTTAGACTTTTGTTGTTGTTGTTGATGGTTATGTTTTATATATACATGGAAACCTGATGAGAATACAGAGAACCCCATGTTTTAATAGGTTTTATAGTTTAATAGGATAAGTTAAAAGTTATTATTTAAGACAGTTTTTCTAAAATGCTGAATGGTTATAAGCAGGTCAAATAACTAAATAAAAATAACAATATAGTTTTCATTTCAATTTAGAAGTCCATATAGTAAACATTTATTTTAAACCTCAAAACAATTTAATGTAGTTACTGCTATTAAGCCCATTTTGTAAATGAGAACTTTGAGATTTACAGGGTTATTAAGCTCCTCCAAGAAAAATAACTAGCAAGTATGAGAAGGACTCAAGCTTAGCCAGTCCACCGCCAAAGTTCATTCTCTTAACTAACATTCCAGCAGTCCCAAACCATGGCCCAAAGAACCTTAGGGGTCTCTGGAGACTTCCCTAAAGGATCTATGAGGATAAAAGTATTTTCCTAATAATACTAAGATGATATGTGTCTTTTTCAAGTGTATATGGTAGAGTTTTCTGGAAGTTACCTGGCAGGTTGAATGTAGAAGTAGAAAGAAGAAGCAATCCCTTTTTTAATAACCCAAATATAACAGAGATTTGATAAGTGAAACACAATGTCATTTCTGTCATGTTTGTGTTTTGTCAAATAAAATTATATTTACTAAAAATGTGTAATTTGTGCTATGTATTTGTTGTTTTATTATTAAATACATTAATACTGTAAATATTTTAAACATTTATCACTCTTAATTACTATGGTAGTTAATGGCAATAGTGCACATACATTTAAAAAATGTTATTTAAGTTTCTAAAATGTTTTAAGAGTTCAAACATGGCCTGAGGCCACTTTGCAAATCTCTGTGCTGATCTACACTGCCATTTATCCTTCTTGATTACACTATGAAACACGTCATATAATTTAATAAAAGAACTTAATGTAAATACTATTCAGAGGCATTGTTTTAGTATTTTAATCATCATATTTTATTTTTAGATTCTATCCCCTCCTTCCACCATAGAATCATTTTGACTTACGAGGATTTTGTAGGCTTTTTGTTGCTGTTTCTGTTAAACAGGACTTGTAGTAAAACCAACTGTCACCTTAAATGTGTTTTTTTCTTTTTTCATTTTTTCTAAATGAGTACAATTGGCAACTTAATAGTCTTGATTTTCCCCACAATATATAGGCAGTTTTACAGTAGGACACTGCAGTAGAAGACCCATCAATCACATGAAATGGGCACTGATTCAACAGACAGGAGAGTACTTGGTAACTATGGGGAAAAGGAAGTACATATTCAGTTATGCTTTTTAACTTGGCATTTCTTCCCATTACCACACTCCTAATTAATGGCCCCTGTCATAAGATAACAAGGTTAGATGGAAGACAATGTGCAAAAGGTGAACAAGAAGTTTTTAACTTTGCTTATAAGAAGACCAAAAACTGAAGAAAGAGATGAGACAAGATAAAGCATTCCAAGACTGTCTATATGAAGTCATTACAGATCCTTGGGAAAATCCATCAGGTCTGGTTCACTGTCTCTATTCTTATGGCTCTAATGGCTATCGTTTAAACTGATTTAATTTATGCCAGATGGCAATTCAGTACTGAAATGAAGGCTTGATGAAGTTCATTTGTGTGTGAGACTAAATGTCTATGTTTTTCTCAAAGGATAATTTCAAAACGTCAAACACACCTCTACAGAATTGATAAGAGAGATTTGACTTCAACTGGCTGTCTCCATATGTTTACTAAAATCATTAATGAGGGAAAGATTAAGCATTGAACATGGTATTAGCTGAACACTTAGTTGACTCAGCACTGGCATCTACCAAGCTCATTTTCTTATTTTAGGAATATTACAAAAAGGTGCAAACATTAAAATATTCTTCACTAAGACAGTTAATCGTTCACTGAGCTGAAACATTTTATCATAAAGATAAGGGTAAAATAAGTTTAATTCTTAATCATTTCATGGTGATAAACTATATCTAAGATAACTAAATAGGAGGAACACTGCATTACATTGTGTGCTGAAGAAGTTGAAAGAAACATGGCACATAAAGGTGATATGTATGCATAAGATCTTTTTAATAATAAAATGGGTTTTGCAACTTCATTTTAGTTGTTTTCTGAGAAAAAGACAGTTATTGTAATTTCTAACAAACATTTTCCATATATTTCTTTAAACTTGACTTTTATTTGAATTTTATAAACAAAATAAATAATTTCTACATAGACAAAAATGCCAGTCTGTTGTCCAAGGTGTGCACTGCATTTAACTTACCTCTATAGTCCATCACAGACAAATGAGAGCTAAAATACTGACAGATCTCAACCATGAATAAGATAGCCATCCTTAGCAGTTAATACCAGTCTCTAGGATGCTCTTTTCTTCCTCTCCAGGCTCCCCAGACTTTCTTTCCTTCAACTAAATTCTTCTGCCTAGAGTATGTTGGAACTAGGGTTTCAAAAACAATGCTAAGTATATATGCAGAATATTTACAATATGTGTTGTAATATATCTATTCATACTTCTTTATTTCAGAAATAATAGTACCTAAAAATATGAATTTATCTTGAATCTAATTAGCTTCCTTTTTAACCAACTCATAATTGATGTCAAAACATGAATCCTTAAGAGATTAACTGCATATTGTAGAAGACGGAAAAGTACAGGAGAGATAAGAATGTGTCTTTGAATATATATGTTTGTCATAGGAGTATTATGCAATAATTTCACACATTGATGAACATCTTCCCTTACACATCTGCATGAATGGTTTACATATGGGTATGTGAAGGCAGTAATGAAAGGGGGTTGGTCCAGAAAGAGCTAAGCAAGAAGTCCACTTTGGGAGCTGTAGTATCTGATTCGGTGTTTCTGATTGTAGGAAAATGCCTTGCTTTAAATATTCTGCAGTAAGCCTCTTTCTCATTAAAAAAAAAAAAAAAAAACAAGGAGCATGAGCAAGATGGCATCAGATCCAGTCAGTGTAAGAGTCTCTGCATGGGTGAGTGCACAAAAAAATAATCTGCATCTGTTTGTGTGTGCAAGTGGCTGAGCAAATGTCCAACTGAGAGATGACATGGGATCAAGCCCTAGGGCCCCCTGCAGAAATGGCTACAGTTTGCTGCTGCTCTGAATTCGGAACCTGCTGCATGCAGAAAGATCCACCATTCCCAGGGCATCTCTCAGGAGAAGGCAGAAGAGATCAGCTGACACTTGACCCACATCACCACCTGCGGCAACAGGCCAGGTATGGGCAGCGGGGACCATGGAGAAAGCATGAGGAGAAAAAAAAACACGAACCACCACCATTTTATCTGTCCTGGGACTGGGTAGAGACCTGCTTTATCTTGCCCAATTCTGAGTGCCTGCATCCTGAGCAGCCAGCATTCTGAGACCAAGGAATGATTTCTACATCCCTCTGAAATCAACCATCATTTACCCAGAGAGGATACTACAAGTGCACAATGCCAGAGAGACAGATGCCCCACTCCCACACTGGACCAAACACAGACATATGCAATTGGAGTGGGAGACCTAGTGGCAGACATTTTGGGAGCTTTTCTTGGGAAAATCTGCTGGAGCAAATTGAATGATGACAGTGAGGTCCTTGGAGGGAATGCAGGGAGGCAACCTGAGGAAGACTCCCAAAGAAGCACTGGGGAGGCCCACCATGAGCCTGAATGGGTCTCCAAAGTCTTGCCACAAAATCCCAAGATCCAAAGATTGGTAACAGCTGGGAAGGGAGAATAGTTCTCAGCAGAGAAACTGAGCAGACTTTCTAATACCTGGGCAGAGAATTGCTCCAAGGCGGCCTCTGTGGAACACCAGAATTGCATCTTGAGACCAGGTGTTGCTCTCTGTGTTATGTTGGGGCTGCTCTTTGTGACCTCAGAGAACATTGCCTCCAGTGCACAAGCCCTGGGGTAATGGCAGATGCAAAACCCCAGATGATTCTCCCTCTACCCTGAGCCAGCTACTGGGTGATAGACTCAGATAGCAGAACTGACTGAGAAGGAGGTTGGTGGCAGTATTGGTTTGTTTGTTTGAATATCTCATTTGGTTGCTTTGTTGGTTGGTTTTCTCCTTTATTTCCTTTATTTCTCTTTCTTTGTTCTTTCTCTGTTTGTGTGTGTGTGTGTGTGTGTGTGTGTGTGTGTGCGGCTTTTTTTTTCTTTCTACTTTCCCTTTCTCCTCTTCTCCCCTTTCTACCTCCTTCTCTTCTCTCTTTTCCCTCTTATACCTTGTCTTGGGTTCAGGGGCTATGCAAGCATACCCGCTGAGAGGTCATATTGTACAGAGATAGAGAGCAAGTCCCAGCTGGCCCGTTCACCAGATAGCAAATATTATGACCTGCCAACAGGTCTGAATCCTTGAAGTACCCCTCATCCTCTAGTTAGTACTCAAAATTGCAAAGAGACAGCACAATGCTCCACTCCCAGCCCTACTTCATAATTGGACAAGCCCAGAACAGAACACCAACTCAAGGAAAGACAAAAGGTAGAACAAATATCAGAAGTGAGTGCTTCTCCATTTTCCACCAAGCAATGGAATTAAAGAAAAAGATAGAAGAACTACTACTAATGAAGAAAAGCCAATGAAGAACTGCTGGTAACCAGTCTCAGCAAAGAGTCAGTGCTAGAAAGGACAGCTAATGGGGCACAAGCAATGGCTATCTCTGAGAATGACAGTACCAAGAAGGTACTTATAGAGACCAGAGAATTGTTGGATAGAATGAATAAAAATCAAGAAATGCAAGGGCCAAAACTAAATGAAATTGCAACAGAGCTGGACAGACTCAAGAAAGTGTATTTATAAATAACAGAAAAAAAGAAAGCATAGGAAGCAGAAATGACCAAGCAGAAAATAGAATCTCAGAACTGGAAGACCAAAACATGGAATTAATCCAATCTATTAGAAATATAGAAAAAAAATTTAAGAAGGAAAAAGAAACTCTCCAAAAGATGTGTGATTTTATCAAGAAACGAAACCTATGTATGATCGGAATACCTGAAATAGAAAGAACAACAGAAAATACCACGAAACAAACATTCCATGAAGTCACTTAAGAACACTCCCTCATCTAGCCAGAGAGACAACTATACAAGCAAAAGAGATGCAGAGAACCCCTGCAAGATATCTTATGAGAAGACCAATCCCTAGACACATAGTAATTCATTTACACAAAGTAGGTATAAAAGATAAAATTCTAAAGACAGCAAGGGAAGCCGGGTTCGGTGGCTCAGCCTGTAATCCCACGCCTTGGGAGGCTGAGGTGAGTGGATTGCCTGAGCCCGTGGGTTTGAGACCCACCTGGGCAACTTGGCGAGACCTCATCTCTACAATAAATCAAAACTAGCCGGGCATGGTAGCGCGTGCCTATAGTTCTAGCTACTTGGAAGGCTGAGGTGGAAGGATCACTGGAGGCCAGCAGGTTGAGGCTGCGGTGGCTGGGAGCGGCCACTGCACTCCAGTCTGGACGACAGAGTGAGACTCCAACTCAAAAAAAAAAAAAAAGACAGCAAGGGAAAAAGGTCAGACTACTTACTGAGGGACATCAATTAGAATGCTACAGACTTATCTACAGAAACACTATAGGCCAGAAAGAATTGAACTCAAGTCTTTAATGTTCTCAGAGATAAACAATTTTAACAAAGAATTTTCCACCCAGCCAGGCTAAGCTTCATCAGTGAGGAAGAATTAAAATCCTTCCCAGATAGCCAAGCCCTAAGAGAAAAAGCTGCTTCAAGACCAGCTTTATAGGAGATGCTTTAAAAGGTGCTGTGCACAGAAGAAAAAAGAAACAAAAGAAATACCATATATTTCACAAGATCACAAACAAACACAGAAGCAGCAGAACACACAGCATATCCATAAAAATGAAAACACACACATATATGAACAAAAAGATACAAACAAAATAGCCTTATAAGAGCATTATGACAAGGACAAGCTCTCACATTTCAATAATCAGCCTGAATGTGAATGGACTAAATGCACCACTGAAAAGACATAGAATGGCAGACTGAACAAAAACACATGACCCAGCAATTTGCTGTCTCCGGGAAACACATCACACTACAAAGGATGCCCACAGACTCAAAGTTAGAGGAGGGAAAACAAATTTCCAGGTGAACAGGTCACAGAAGAAAGGAGGAGTCATGATCTTAATAACAGATAAAACAACCATTAAGCTGTGAAAAGTTAAAAAAGATAAGGAAGGACATTACATATGATAAAAGATTTGATCCATCAGAAAGAAATATCCATCCTAAACATCTATGCATCCAACACAGGAGACCAGCTTTTAAAATGCAGCTATTACGTAAACTAAATAAAAGATATCTACTCTAACACTATCATAACTGGAGACTTTAAATACCCCACAAACAATCCAAGATAGATCATCAAGGTAAAAAAATAAAAAAAGAGATCCTGTGTCAACTTGACAGTTGATCAAATGAACTTAATAGATATCTACAGAACACTCCATTCAACAACCACAGAATGTATATTATACTCATCCCCACATGTAGCATACTCCAAGATCAACCACATCCTCAGTCATAAATCAAGCATAAACAAATTTCACAAGATTGAAATACTGCCATGCACCTTCTCAGACCACAGTGGAATAAAAATAAATATCACCATCGACAAAATTCCCCCCAAAACCCACAAAGACATGGACACTAAACAGCATGATGCTGAGCAATGCCTGGGGCAATGCAGAAATCAAAATAGAAATTAAAAGATTCCTGGAAACAAATGAAAATGAGGAAATATCTTACCAAAACCTCTGGGACACCATGAAAAAAATATTGAGAGGGGAATTTATAATCCTTATGAACACACATCAAGAAAATATAAATAGGACAAGTTGACAACCTAACAAATCAACTACGAGGGGAATTTATATCTCTGCAAACACATATCAAGAAAATGAAAAGGTCACAAGTTAACAGCCTAACAAAACACCTAAGGGAGCTGGAAAGACAACATCACCAAAACCCTAACTTTAGCAGACGAATCCAGATCACCAAAGTAAAAGCCAGCATATAGAACATAGAAGACAAAAATATCACAGAAAAAATCAACAAAACAAAAGCTGGTTCTTTGAAAGAATAATCAAGATAGTGGACCCCTAGCCAGAATGAGCAAGAAAAAGAGAGAAAAAGCCCCATTAAACACAATGAGACATGCAAAAGATTAAGTCACAACTGACCCCAAAGAAATCCAAATTATTATCAGAGATTACTATGCACACCTGTATGGAAACAAACTTAATAACCTAAATGAAATGGAGGACTTTCTGACATCACACAACCAATCAAGGTTGAAAGTATAATAAATTAAGATCCTAAATAAATCAATAACAACCCAGAAAATTGACTCTGTCAAAGAAAACTATCTTTAAAAAAAAAGCCATGGACCAGATGGATTTCCAGTGGAATTCTACAAAACATACAAGGAGCTCCTACCAATTCTACTTACTGAAAGTACCCAGGCAATTGAGAAAGACAGAATGCTCCACAAATCATTTTATGAAGCTAACTTTATATTGACACCCAAACCAGGTAAAGATACTACTAAGAAAGAGAACTACAGGCCAATATCCCTGATGAACATAGATGAAAAATTACTCAACAAGATTCTAGCAAATTGGATCTAACAACACACTTGAAAAATCATCCTTCATGACCAAATAGACTTCATTCCCAGGATGCAGGGCTGGTTCAACACTTGCAAGACTATAAATATAATTAAATACATCAACAGATGCAAAAACAAGAACCACATGATTATAACATTAGATGCAGAAAAAAGTTTTTGATAAAATCCAGCATCCCTTCTTGATAAAAACCATTGAACACCTAAGCATAAAGAGAACATACCTCAAAATAGTAAGAGCCATCTATGAAAAACCCGTAGCCAAAATATTGCTAAATGGACAGAAATTGAAAGCATTTCCCCTGAAAACTGGAACAAGACAAGGCTGCCCACTCTCACCCTTTCTGTTCAACATAGTGTTTGGAAATCCTAGCTAGAACAATCAGACATGAGAAAGAAATCAGGAGTATCCAAATAGGAAAAGAAGAAGTCAAGATATCCCTTTTTATTGATGAAATGATACTATACCTTGAAAATCCACGAGAATCTGTCAAAATACGCCTCTCACTGATAAAGGACTTTGGCAAAGTCTCAGGGTACAAAATAAATGTGCAAAAGACAGCTGCATTATTATACACCAAAAACAAACAGGCAGAGAATCAAACATAAGCACAATCCCGTTCACAATAGCCACAAAAAAATGAAATTCCTTGGCGTCTTTCTAACCAGAGAAGTGAAAGACCTTTATAATGAAAACTACAAGACATCATTGAAAGAGGACAAAAATGGCACAAATGGAAAAATATCCCATGCTCATGGATTGGAAGAATTGACATTGTTAAGATGTTTATTCTACCAAAGTCAATCTATCGGTTCATGCTATACCCATTAAATTACCAACATCATTCTTCTGAGACCTGGAAACAACAATACAGAAATTCATACAGAAATGTAAATGACCATGGATAGTCAAAACAATCCTTAGCAAAAGAAACAAAGTGAGAGCTATCACACTTCCAGACTTTAACTTTGTATATAAGACTACAATAATCAAAAACAACCTGGTATTGGTTCAAGTACAGGCATATAGACCAATGGAACAGGATAGATATTCTGAAAGCAAAACCTCAGTTTCTCAACCAACTCATCTTTGACAAAGCCTCCAATAACAACCTGGGAAGAGGAGAACCTGTTCAGTAAATGGTGCTGGGAAAACTGACTGACCATGTATAGAAGAATGAAACAGGACCCCTACCTACCACCATACACACAAATTAATTCTAAATGGATCAAAGATCTAAACATAAAATCTCAAACATTAAGTGTCTTAGAAAATGCAGGAGACATCCTTATGGAAATCAGAATAGGCAACCAATTCCTGATCAAATTCCTAAAAGCCCATGCCGTAAGAGATAAGATATACAAATGGTACCTCATCAAACTGAAAAGCTTCTGCAAAGCAAAAGAAACTATCAAGATAGCAGGAAGACAACCCACAAAATGGGAAAAAAATATTTGTCAACTGTATATCTAAGACCTATCATCCAGGATCTACGAGGAACTCAAACGTGCTGAAAGGAAAAAAAGCAGATAGCCCCATTAAAAACTGGGCAAGACATGAATAGACATTTCTCAAAAGAAGACATATAAGCAGCCAACAGACACATGAAAAAATGCTCAGCCTCACTAATCATCAGAGAAATGCAAATCAAAACCACATTGAGATATCACCTAAGTCCAGTATGAATAGCCATCATTAATAAAACAAACAACAACAGATGCTAGGGAAGATGCAGAGAAAAGGGAATGCTTCTACACTGCTGGTGGGAATGCAAACTAGTTCAACCTCTATGGAAAATAGTGTGGCGATTCCTAAAAGAACTAGAAATTTACCTTTTATATGACCCAACAATCCCTCTTCTGGGAATATACCTGGAGGGATTTAAGTCACTCTATAAAAAAGATATCTGCACAAGTATGTTTATTGTGGCACAATAGCACAATAGCAAAAACATGGAACCAACCATGCTGCCCATCAAAACTGGATTGGATTTTTAAAATGTGGCATACATATACACAATGGAATATTATTCAACCATAAAGAAAGACAAGATTATGGGTTTTGCAGCCACTTGGATGGATTTAGAGTCTATAATACTCAGTGATTTATCACAGAAACAAAGTAATGCGTACCACATGTTCTTACACGAAGGACCCTGAACATTTACCATAATACAATGAGAAAGGGATTGGCAGTAGCAGGACACTGACCGGGGAGGAGGCACAATACATCAGTAAGAGCACCAGTTGAAGTGGGGATGACAGGGAAGCCCAAACTTTACCTGTACAATGACCATTTGTATACCTTAATCTGAATTGTACCCCACATCTTTAAAATAAAAAAAAAATTAAAAATCTAGCACTGTTACTTTCAATCAATCGTCCAGTTTAAATTTTGAAAGGATAATCCAAAATCCTAGTATTAGTCTGACACAATTATAAATTTTAAGAATAAAAGATTTCTGGGCCAGGCTTGGTGGCTCAGCCTGTAATCCCACGCTTTGGGAGGCCAGGCGAGTGGATTGCCTGAGCCTGCGGGTTCGAGACCCGCCTGGGCAACTTGGCGAGACCTCATCTCTACAATAAATCAAAAAATTAGCCGGGCGTGGTAGCACTAGCCTGTAGTTCTGGCTCCTTGGGAGGCTGTAGCGGAAGG
>CAUYQG010237129.1:0-14435 GCA_963574415.1 Tarsius wallacei | reverse complement strand
TGGGCTCGGTGGCTCAGCTTGTAATCCCGCGCCTTTGGGAGGCTGAGGTGAGTGGACTGCCTGAGCCCGCGGGTTCGAGACCCGCCTGGGCAACTTGGCGAGACCTCATCTCTACAATAAATCAAAAGTTAGCCGGGCGTGGTAGTGCGCGCCTGTAGTTCCATCTACTTGGAAGGCTGAGGCAGAAGGATTGCCGGAGCCCAGCAGGTTGAGGCTGCGGTGGCCGGGAGCGGCCACTGCACTCCAGCCTGGGTGACAGAGTGAGACTCCAACTCAAAAAAAAAAAAAAAAAAAAAGCTAGATAAGCTTGAAAACCCATTCTAATCAATATCAATATGTTATAAGGCTTCCTTAACTATAAGTAGAATTGGCGAATGGATTGATGGATCAGACTGAATAGTCGGGATATATGTGTATATTTATGAGAACCAGGGACATGATAAACCTGGCATTCTATATCAGCAAGGAAGATGGGCCATGTTTTAAAAAAGGAAAAAATCTACAACCAGCTGCCTATATGAGAAAAACACAGGTTAGCCAGGGTAGGCTGCACTGTGCTGTGGTAATAAACTGCTCCCACGTCTCGGCCACTTGCCCTGGTGACAGCTGCCTGCTGGCTTTCCAACATGTCCACTGAGGCTGGCAGGAAGCTTTTGCTCATTGAAATCCCACAGGGCACCAGGTGTGATAGCTCACTCCTGTAATCCCAGCACCTTGGTAGGCAGAGGTGAGAGGATTGCCTGAGCCCAGGGGTTTGAGACCAGCCTGGGCAACTTGGCGAGACCTTGTCTCTACAATAGATAAAAAAAATTAGCCAGGAGTGATGGCACATGCCTGTAGTTCCAGCTACTTGGAAGACTGAGGCAGAAGGATTGCCTGAGCCCAGCAGGTCAAGACTATGGTGGCCGTGAGTGTGCCACTCCACTCCAACCTGGGCAACAGAGTGAGACTCTGACTCAAAAAAAAAAAAGAAATCCCGCAGGGACCAGGCTGACCATGGAGCCACCAGCCCAAACATATGGCCTGGAGGCAGACCCGAAGATACTTAACTGCAATCAAGTGCTCGTTCCTGAAGTGGCCCATCACTTCTGCTCAAGCCCTGGCAAGGACTAGTCCCACAGCCTCACCCGACCACAAAGAGCATGGCAAACGAAGCCTACCAGATGCTACAAAACGAGGTGAGCCGGGAATGCCTGGTGAGACATGATGACCACACAACACCTGCACCTATCCCCACCCACAAAAAAGCATTTGCAAGTATTTTTTGAAAAAGTAGAAAAGAGTATAAGGAAAGGTTGAGTTTAAAAAAAAAATAATCTTAGAGAGGACAATGTCTTCTATTCAAGACATTAAATCCAGAAGCCATAGGAGAAACGAATTACAGATCTAATTGCATAAAAGTGTAAAATTCTTGCACATCAAAATAATCTACAAATAAAGATAAAGAGACAGACCAGGGAAAATAGTTGTACTATCATATGTAATTGACAAAAAGTTAATATCCATCATATACAAAAAGTAGCTGAAAATCAGTAAGACTCACAGCTCACTGCAGCCTCAGCCTCCTGGACTCCTGGACTCAGGCAATCCTCCTGCCTCAGCCTCCACAGCGCCTCCTACCTCATTTACTTCCACATGGCACAGGCAGCCTAGGCCGGAAGCCCAGCCCCATGAGACCTGGTAAAGTCAAGTTCTCTTTGCCTCGGTTTCCCAATCTGTACCATGGGAGGGGTCGTCACAGCATCTCGCTCATGGATTTTTCCTGGGGCTTAAACAAGATAATGCCCATGCTGTAGTGGGACACAAAAAGCACTTCAGAGGGGCTGGGATCCCCATTTCATTCCAAAATGACTGAATATGAGCTATTTCGTGTGGTTCGACCAACTAGGTTTTTTAACAAAAGTGGGTCGGCTGTCAGTAGACAGAATGCACTTTGTCAATCCATCGGGCGTGGCTGGACCTTTGGACAGTTTCCTGTTTGGAAGAAGAGGTCACCTGGGGTCCCTGCCGTGGCCTGGGGAGGGCGGCAGGAAGGAGGCAGCAGTGGGCAGCGAAGAACCAGGGACAGGAGAGCAGAGTTGCAGGAGAGGAGCGGAAAAGAGACAAGGAAGACCTTTCTGGGCTCAGATGTTGCTCAAACACACCCCAGACCCCAGGCCTCCCTCTGTCAAGGTGTCCCCAAAGCCTGCCCAGATCCCAAGACAGCAGGCCTGCCCCCAGTCAGCTGCCCCTGATGTGTGCCCCCTCCCTCACTCCACAACTTGCCTTGGAAGGGGCTGGGGTCTCAGACCCAACCAGCCTGCCATCCACTATCCACAGAAGTGACAGACACCCCTGCCTCCCAGAGGGCAAGTGCTCGGGCAGGCAGACACCTGGTCTTACTGTCTCTGCAGCTTCAATAGGCTCAGCTTGAGGCTTGGATCTGGGACTTAGGAAATGTTTGCTGAAAAGAAACATCACTGAGCTCATGCTTTTCCCTGGGGGTCAGTCCTGGCCTTCCACGAGAAGGGAGGGGGGTATGAGTCTTACAAAGCTGTTGCACAGGGGAGTAAGTGGGGGCAAAGTAAGTCTGGGAGGACAGGACCACTGGCAGCGGAGGAATTCCTACCCAGAAGGGCTGAGGGCACTGTCGGTTGGGAGGAGAGGTTAGGACCTGGCTTGAAGCAACGCTGAGAGTAGACTCGCTGTATCCACTTAGACGGCCTGTTCTTTGAGGCAGTGTGTAGGGGTTAGCTGATGGGAGGGGGGCGAGGCTACAGACGCCAACCCTTCCCCCACAACCCTGGCTAGCCCACCTGGGACGCCCCTTCCCTGCTAAGTGAATGTGAGCACAAGCGTCTCCCAAGCAGGCCCCTGGCGTGAGTTCATAAATGAGCGTCTGTCCACCCTGGCACACGGAGTCTAGTCTCGGTCCCATCCGCAAAGGGTGACCTTGGCAACCCACTTTACCCCCCGGGGCTGCCATTTCCCCAGTTGTAAAGGGAACTCAATCCCTATGACCCCTGGCCCAAAGCCCCAGAAGCCTGCAGCCCACCCTCAGAGGCTGCAGCGTGAAAGGCGGCCATGCAGATCCCAGTCTGGTCTGGGGTATAGGGGAGCGGGCCAGGGCTGTGTGCACACACAGATCTGGCTGCAGCTGGGATTACGGGGACGTCTCTGAGGCCGCTGCCGGGGGCACTCCCTGCCGGAGAGGCCTCACTCTTGCCAGAATATTAACACCCTGCCTGCATTTTTGTGTTACTTGTGATTGCGGCCACAGTTCCAAGCGGATTATGCAGCATGCATATTTATGAGACAAGCCCAGACAAAGACTACCACATTTTAAAAGATGCAATTATCTCTAAAAAGTTCAGCTTTATTTTCATGCTAATGAATACAATATTTTTAAGCAAACCTAATTGGTTTGCCTGGGCTCCCATAAAAGCTCTCAACTCATTAGAGCACCAAGGTCTCCTTCAAAAGGGGCTTTGCCGGGAGCAGGGGAGCGGGAAGGGAGGCTGGCTCTCAGTGCAGGCATGAGGCCGTCTCCTGGCCCCTCCCCTGACCGAGCCCCCAGGGGCAGGGTGTCTGGTGAGGCCTTTCAGGAGGGGCCACCCTGGTAGTCTGGGCCCTGAGAATGTGGGAACATCAGGGGAAACTGAGGGACCAGAAAGCAAGGCTGGATTTCCCGCCGCCCCACACACTCACGTGCCACTATTCCCAAACCCCTGGCTTGCTGTCACACCCAGAAATGGGTCTTCGCCTGCCAGGCCATCAGCCAGAGCTTTGGGCTGGAGCAGGGGGAGGGGCCCCAGGCCATGAGGCCCCCATTACCAGATACCCCCATGCTCCAACGTCTGGTCGCTTGCAGTGACATCACCGCCGGCTTTTGGATTTCACTTTCTGCTCTCAGAACTCTTTGATGTTTATTTTCTCATTACACGCCTGTGTGAAGTGCAGATTGTTTTCACCATTTTACACATGAGAAAACTGAGGCTCGCCGCAACCTGGGGTGTTCTCTGTGACAAGCAGGATGGACCCGGGGCTTTCTATGACATCGGACTGTTCTCTTCCTTCGGTGTCTCAGCACCTCCCTGTGGTTTAAGTGGCGTCCTTTTCTGACTTGCCTGCCTAGGTGTCCCCATCCTCAGCCCCAGGGCACCATGTACAGCTGCACAGGCTGTGCACTGTGCAGTGCCAGGGGTGTTGCAGGCTCTGTACAGCACCCTCTGAAGCTGAGTGGCCCATGCCCTCCTCGGCATCCGTTCCTTCCTCTGGCTTCCTGTGGGGCCGTTTGGAGATCTGGACCTATAAGCTGAGCAGCCAAGACTTATGGATCTGAGGAGCTTTTCTGCTTGAATAACTCCCCTCACCGCCTCCTAAGACTTAGACCCAGGTACCCTGTGAAAACAGAGTGTTAGTCAGGAATGGCGGGCAGGCCCAGGGAGGGCCACGGGAAGTGGAGCCAAGTGGAAAACAGGTAAGGGGTGGGAGGATCCAGCCTGGACGTGAGGAGGTGGCCTTCCAGGCCTGGTGCCTCCACTCTGCGGCCCTGTGCCTCTGTGCCTCTGTCTCCCCAACTCTACACAAGCACGGTGGCCTGCAGATCTCCAGTGCTCCATCCAGGGCAGAGTGGACAGCTTCTGCTTGTTGGGGGGCGGGAGGCTTTCAATCTCACTCTGTCACCCAGGCTAGAGTACAGTGGCACACTCACAGCTACCACAGCCTCCACCCACAGGGCTCCGGCGATCCTTCTGCCTCGGCCTCCCGAGTCTCTTACCCGGCTGATTTTTTATTTTTTTGCGGGGACAAGGTCTTGCTATGTTTCCCAGGCTGATCTCAAATCCCTGGGCTCAAGCGGTCCTCCCGCCTCAGCCTCCAAAAGTGCTGGGATTACAGGCATGAGCAGATTTTCTCAGAGAATCATTTACAGAAACAATGACATAAGACACAAGATGACCATGAAAGAGGAAAGGGGCTCTGCAGATTACCCATGTGGACTGGGGGGTCCACACACTCCTCCACCCTAGCGGGGTTCCAACTGTCAGGGTCAGGTTCAGGGGGTGGACAGGGAGAAAGCGCGGGCCTGCAGAGCTGACCGGGGAGGCTGATGGGGAGGAGGACATGGACTGGACCGTAAAACTCAAGCCAGCCAGGCTGAGAGCAGTAGCATGGGTGTTTTAGAAAGGGCTACAGGGCCCCAGCCACAGGAGGACCCAGAGTCACGGTGAGTTGAGAGCCTGGCGGGGAAGCAGACAGTGGGGAAGGTGGGGCAGGCAGGGAGAACAGGGCTGAGGCCTCAGTAGGGGAGGCTGTAATTCATAAGCAGGCGTGACCTCCTGCAACCCTCACTGCCACCTGGGAAGGAAGACACTCCGCGCCCCATGTGACAGGTGAGTAAGAGGAAGCCCGGAGGCGGGAATGCTTGTCTGGGGACACTCACACAGGTCCCAAGCTCCGGACCCCCAATTTGCTTCGGTTCTCATTTTCTTTTTATAACCAGGGTCTCGCTCACTCTATTGCTCAGGCTTGAGTGCGGCGGCATGAGCATAGCTTACCACAGCTTTCCCCTCCTGGGTTCAGGTGATCCTCCTGCCTCAGCCTCCTGAGTAGCTGGGACTACAGGAGTGCCTAATCACGCCCGGCTACTTTTTTGATTTTTTGTAGAGGCCTAGTCTCTCTATGTCACCCAGGCTGGCCTCAACTCCTAGGCTCAAGCAATCCTCCTTCCTTGGCCTCCCAAAGTGCTGGGATTACAGATATGAGCCAACACACCTGACCTGGTTCTCATTTTCACTAAATGACCACGAGGCCAGAGTTGCAGGGCCTTGAATAAGATGAAGACTTGGGATCCAAGTGTGTGGCCCATAGGGAGCCCTTGAAAGTCTCAAGCAGAGGCAGGACTCAGAAACCTGGAGCAGGCAGGGAAACAAGAGGTGGCCTTGTTGGGAGGAATGGATACTGTGAATCCAAAAAAGGGCCTGCCAAGGCTCTCCGCAGTTCTGCCTTAGAGAAGTGGGGTTTCGAGTTCTCCACAGGGCCTTCAGGTGGTCTCCAGGGGCTGTGGGGACTGACCTCCTGACCTGGGGATGTCCCTGCAAGGACCCAGCCAAAGCTCAGCCCACACCCATGGCCCAGTCTTCCCACCCGCCTAATTGGCTTCTATTTATCAAAGTCATTTTTAAGGGGGAATTTTATATGGAGGTAATTACGCTCAGCTGAACTAATTTTATTAAACAATGCCGCCTTAATGACAAACAAATCTGTTATTAATATGGAACCGAGCAGCCATTTCATTCAATTTGCAGCATCAGTAATGAGCCCCGTGGCCCCATCAGCCCGGGAGCACCCCCGTCTGGGGAAGGCAGTGAGGCCAGGAGGCCAGAACCCAGGGCCTGGCTCCAGCCCTGCCATGGACACGTGTGGCTCCGAATGGCCCTTCTCTTTCTGGACTGTTGCTCTCCGTGGAGTGAAGGACTTGGCTTGAACTGGGAGTGCCCTGAGCGGCCAGAGGGGCCGAGAGTTTGGGTGAATCATCAGTGCTGTATGCCTCAGTTTCCTCATCTGTGAAGTAGGGATGATGGTGCATGCCTCTCTCATATGCTCATTGCGAGCATTCATTGAATTCACATGTATGAACTCTTAAGCCAGTGCCCAGGCACATAGGAAGTGTTACATAAATGCTTGCTTGCTTGTTTTTGTTTAGGTTGTTTTTTTGAGTCCTGGTCTCACTCTGTCACCCAGGCTAGAGTGCAGTGGCATGCTCATGGCTCACCACAGCCTCGAACTCCTGGATTCAAGTGATCCTCCTGCCTCAGCCTCCTGAGTAGCTAGGACTATAGGCGTGTGTCACCACACCCGGCTTACATAAACGTTTTCATTTTTTTATTTATATTCCCAGAACCAGGAATGTGGGCTGGGCATGGCCAGAAGATGACAGCCATGATGGAACAGGAGAGGGCACCTGCTTCTCCCAGTCACTGACACCCCTTGACTCTGGGTTTCCTGGGACCCATCCCCTCCCACACCTTCTAGGAGAGTGGGAAGAGGCCAGAGAGCCGGAGTCCAGCCCGCCCCTGCGCTCGGGCAACCCACGCTTCTCTGGCTCTCTAGTGTGAGTGGTCCACACTGCCCTGCTGATGTCAACAGCTGTCCCCAATGACAGCCAGGGCCATCAGTGGTCCTCAAACATGGGGAGTGTGTCAGGATAGCCCAGAAAGCATGCAGGAAAATGCTGATCTCCGGGCCCTGTCCCTAGAGACTTGATACAGATCCCTGCCTCACCCTGGGTGACACCCTGTTGGGAACCCTACCTCTGGCAGTCCTGCAGGGCTCGCATCTGCTGCCTCTGTGGCATTGCTGTGCCCTAGTGCCAGTGAAGAAAGGTCGGCTCCAGAAGAAAATTCACTGGCACAGGTGATGGGGAGTGGAAGGGAACATCAGACCCACCCAGGGCTCCTGGTCCTCAGAACACAAGTAGGGGAGCAGGTTCAGGCAGGACAGCGTGAGCAGCTTCTGGTGACTTGGGACCAGGCTGACGGTCACCTTCCGAGACCACCTGCCGCAGGGACCCACCCTCCTGGCTGCTGAGAAACAGGACTGCCCTGGGATGCAGCCTTTCCCAGAGCAGCTATCACAGGCCATCATTGTGACTGTCACTTGGACAGTCGCCTACCTAGGGTCACCAGAGCCTCCAGGCCCATCGCAAGTAGGCCCTCATCCCATCCCCTGGGAAGGAGGTATTGCATTTCCAGAGGGCACTATGACATCCCGACACACAAATGTGCATGTGCCATTCAGCCCCTCACGTGGCCCCTCCCCTCCTCTCCAGCCCAACGCTGAAACTCCGCATCCTTTGTGCTTAACTCAGTTTCTGCCTTCTCCTCCCGGGAGCCTTCCCATGCCCCTCGGCACCTCCCAACCTCCCTGCTGGATGGGTGGAGGCCGTGGGACCTCTGTTGGCCACGGGATGAGATGGGTAGGATCCCACATCTCCAGGATGAGGCAGAGAAAAGCCACGTGTGAGTAGCAGAGCCCCAGATGAACAAGAAATCAAGGGGTCCCATTCACCCACATAATAAGACACCCCCAAATTGGCAGCCCCGGGGTTGGCCAGACAGCTCATCATCAGGCCCCAGATCCCACCTCTCTTTCTAGTCTAGTTTCACCACGGTGGCTTCTGTCCTCAGTCTCATCCCCGCCCACTTCCAAGACAGCAATGACAGCATCCTTGTGTCCGAAACGACCCCAGAACTCAGTGGCCTAAGAAGGCGACACATAGCGGTGACCTCGCATGGCTGCTGCAGAGGGAAGAATTCTGGGGCCGCCTGACTGGTGGCCTGACCAGAGGTGACAGCCAAGATGCTAGGCAGGTGTGTTAGTCCATTCTGCATGACTATAGAGGAACTCCTGAGGCTGGATGATTTATGAAGAAAAGAGGTTTATTGGGCACACAGCTCTACAGACTGTACAAGAAGCCCAGTTCAAGCATCTGCTCCTTGTCAGGACCTCAGGAAGCTTCTGGTCATGGTGGAAGGTGTGTCACACGGCGAGAGAGGGAACAAAAGAAAGGGGCCAGGCTCTCTTAAACAACCTGGCCAGGTGCCGTGGCTCACACCCGTAATCCCAGCACTTTGGGAGGCCGAGGCAGGAGGATTGCTAGACTGCAGGAGTTCGAGACCAGCCTGGGTTATATAGCAAGACTTCCTCTCTGCCAAAAATAAAATTTTAAAAATTAGCTGGGCATGGTGGCAAGCACCTGTGGTCTCAGCTACTCAGGAGGCTGAGGTGGAGGATTTTCTGAGCCCAGGAGGTCGAGGCTGTGGTGAGCTGTGATCGTGCACAGCGGAGTGAGACCTCGGCCCTCCCCCTGAAAAAAGACAAGGCAAGACAAGAAAAGACAAGAGCCCTTATGTGAGCTGACAGAGAATCCATTCATTACTGTGGGAAGGGCAGCAAGCTGTCCATGAGGGACCCGCCCCCGCCCCCCAGGACCCATCACCTTCCCCCAGGCCCCACCTCCAACCCTGGGACAACATTGCAACATGAGATTTGGAGGGACAAGCATCCAATCTATATCTGCAGGGCTGTAGTCATCGGAAGGCTCGAGGGGAACAGAGAAACATACTCACACCCCCCTCCCCCACCCCAGGCAGGAAGGGGCTGGCTGCAGGGGGTGGGGGGAAGGGGAGTCCTCAGCTCCCCCACCTACATGGGCTTTTTTAGGCTCCCCCACCTACATGGGCTTTTTTAGGCTTTTTTAGGCTGCCCGTGACACAGTGACCAGCTTCCCCAAGCCAGCCAGCCACAAGAGAAGAGCTGAAGCCCCAGTGTCTCCTTTGACCCATCCTCAAATGCCACACACCATCACATCTGCTCCATTCCCTGCACTAGAATCCAGGCATTAACTGTGGCCCGCACACGAGGGAGGGAGACAGAAAAGGAAGCAAAAAGCTTCCCCCCAGGTGTATTGCCAGCCCTGACATGTCTTCCACCATGAGGTCCTGGCCAGGCCAGATGCTGGTGCCATGCCTGGTACAGACTGCAGAACCGTGAGCCAAATGAACCTCTTTCTTGTTGTTGTTGCTGTTGAGAGAGATTTGCTCTGTCACCCAGGGTGGAGTGCAGTGGCTCGACCTCGGCTTGCCACAGCCTCGATCTCCTGGGCTCAGGCAATCCTTCCACCTCAGCCTCCCAAATAGCTGGACTGCAGGCATGTGCTACCATGCCCAGTTAATTTTCTTGTAGAGACAGGGTCTCACTGTGTTTCTCAGGCTGGTCTCAAACTCCTGGCCTCAGCAATACTCCTGCCTCAGTCTCCTAAAGTGCTGGGATTACAGGTATGGGCCACCATGCCCGGCTTAAACCTCTTTTCTTTATAAATCACCCAGCCTCGGGTATTCCTTTATAGCAATGCAAAACGAACTAATACACCTGCCCAGCATCTTGGCTGCCGCCTCCAGCCAGGCCACTACCAGGCCACCAGCCAGGCCGCTCCAGATCCCTCATCTGCAGCAACTGGATGAAATCAGGCTCACTGTCATCAGAGTTTTTCCCAGGAGACAGCCCCGGCAGCCTTTCCCTTGAGTGTGATTGGTGAGAATAGAGTCACGTGCTTGCCTCTAGACCAATCATTGACAAAGGGAATCAATTCCGGCTTCGACCAATCAGGAACTCTCCTCTGGGACTGGGCACATGTTTGACTTAACAAAAGTGGGTTTCCAGTGGCGAGGGAGGAGGGGGAGGTGCTGCTGGGGGACGGGCAGTGATGCCAACTGGTGTTCTGTAAAGGGAGTGATGGAAAAAGGTAAACACTGTGGAGGTGGTAATCTACAAGCAGGACACCTGGGCATGTATCAACTTATTATTATTTGAATTGGAGTCTCACTCTGTTGCCCAGGCTGGAGTGCAGTGGCACGGTCATGGCCACCGCAGCCTCAACCTGCTGGGCTCAGGTGATCCTTCCACCTCAGCCTTCCTAGTAGCTGGACGACAGGCACGCCTGGCTAATTTTTTTTATTTCTTGTAGAGATAAGGTCTTGTCCAGATGCCCAGGCTGGTCTCAAACCCCTGGACTCAGGTAATCCTCCTGCTTCTGCCTCCCAGAGTGCTGGGTTGACAGATATGAGCCCCCTCGCCAGCCCATTTATCAGCTGTTTTCCACAGCATCAACCACAAGTGAATGGGATCCAGGAGCCGCTCTGAGACGGATTTTCTCCTTTGGCGGGAGCTGTATCCTTCCAGGTGACTTGGAAGGACTCAGGGGACCCAGCTCGGAGCCCCTGCCCTCCCTCGTGTTGCCTGTGCAGCCTGGGAAAGCTCAGTTTCCCCCTCTGAGCCTCAGTTTCCAGGTCTTTACCAAGGGAATGACCAGCTCCTTCACAGGCCCGCCAAGGATGTGCTCTGTCATGGACTCAGTGCTCAGCCCACACGTGTTCTGGTCGCCACCATGTGTCCTGGGTTTGGGGTGAGAGGCCAGAGGCCACCCGAGGTCTCTCTGTCCCCTCTTTCTTTCCGTCTCTAATTTCCAACATGCTGTGCCAAAGAGAGGAAAACCGAGCCCAGAGGCCAAGTCCCCAGCCTGGGAACAGCGGTGCCATTGTCACCGCCCCCAGCACCCCACCCGGCCCAGGAAGCCGTTCCCAGCCCCACTTAGCAGCGCAGCCTGATTTAATATGAGCAGCTGATCTCATCGCTTCCCTAGCAAGTTTAATTTGCTGGGAACGCGCGTTGCTGGAGTTCTAATAACGCAGAGCCGCAAATAATACCAAGGAGAGTTTGCATTATGATAACTTTCCAATTAAAATGGATTAATGGAGGAGAAACAGCAGCAGCAGTGTCTAGACAACATATTACCAGGCCCTTGGAGAGGGAGATGGGAAGGAGTTGAGGGAACAAGGGAAGCAAGATAAACAGGTGGACTTCCCAGGTTGGAGGCACCCCTGTGTGATGTGCCGGGCTGTGTCTGCACCCGGGCACCCCATCAGATATGCACCTGGTCTTCCCACCTTTGAGAAAATCAGGACTTTTAGGACCCAGAGGCCTCAGGCCTCTCGGATTTCTTAGTAAAATGCAAATAGCATCTTCCTGGCCTTCTAGCCAGATCAACCTGCAGCTACCTGAGAGCCCCCTCTGCAGGGGCAAGGGCCCACTGAGGCTCCACTGGCCAACCCTGCGGGTCTGTGTCTGGGCCTCACGGTAGGACTCAACGCGGCTTCTCCACCTCACTGCTGGTGCCTCCATCCTGACTGCTGCTAAGCCCCACAAGCAGGACTGCACAGAGAGGTTTAGAACTGAGTGACACGGCGCCTAGGCTGAGCTGGGACTGAGGCTCCTTGGAGCGGGCACTTCTGGCACTGAAAGGGCCACAAACCGCTGCTGTTGTTGAGTGACCCCAGGTCCTGCTATCAGGACCAAGTTAGTCGCCGCTTCGCCGTTTTGTGAGATTCCCAGGCTCCAAATTTCTCTCCTTGCTTGAGCTAACTCGTTTCTGCTGCCTGGAAACAGAAGAATGTGAAGGTATCATGTCTTCCCGGTGGGACCGGGGAAAGTCACTTAACCTCACCGAGCCTCTGTTTTCCCTCCTGTGAGATGGGGAGACACCACCAGACTCCAAGGTTGATAAAATGACATGTTAGGGCTAGATCACCATGAAGGTCCCTCTCATCCTGAAGTCAGGAGATTTTAGCTGTGGGCCTTGCCGGACACGGTGGCTCATGCCTGTAATCCCAACACTTTAGGAGGCCGAGGCTAGCAGATTGACTGAGCCCAGGAGTTTGAGACCAGCCTGGGCAACATAGCAAGACCTCGTCTCTACAGAAAAAAATGAACTGGGTGCACACCTGTAGCCCCAGCTACTTGGAAGGCTGAGGCAGAAGGATCACCCGAGCTCAGGAGATCGAGGCCACAGTGAGCTGTGATCGTCATGAGCATGCCACTGCACTCCAACCTGGGCGACAGAGTGAGACCCCAATTTTAAAAAAAAGAATGAAAAAGGGAAAGAAGAAAAGGAACAAGTGGTTCTTGAAGTCCAGGTAAAGAGGCTGGCTGGACCCCAGAGGCCAGGGAGACCAAGACGCCATCTAGCATCGCCATCTTGCAGGCATAATGACTATCTCAACATCAGAACTGGGGCTCTATTCAGAAACCCCTGAGGTTCCCTTGGGCCTGGGCGGGCTCTGGTTTCTTGCAAAGCCCATGAGCAATGAGCCAGTTCCTCTGGGCTGAGTGCTGGGCACGTGCTGCCCCCTGCAGGCCGCCCTTTCCATCCCACAGGTGAGGAAGATGCCCGTGTTACCAAACGGGTGGCTGCAGATTCAGGGTGCACTGCACCCCCATCTCATCTCATTCTGTCCCACAGGGGGAGACGAAGCCACAGAGAACAGGTCACTGTGGGGATATGCAAAGTGTGAGGCCAGAAAAAAAATCACGACTACACACACGCACGCGCGTGTGCATGTGCGCGCGCACACACCCAGGCACACACACAGGCACACACACGCACATACACACATGCAGAGTCAGCACTGAGCCCAGGCAAGTCTTAAAAGGCAGAGATGGGCGTTATCTCTGTGTGCCCCTCTGTGAGTCAAGCCTCGCAGACTCTGCTGATATCACATTATCCTGTTCCCTCAGGACAGGCATCCCCAAACCCCATTTCACAGATGGTGAGACTGAAGCTGTCAGTGGTGAACTCGCCCAAGGTCAAGCGGCTCGTAGATATCTGGTCTGCTTGAGGTCAACGCTCTGCCTCTTCCCCAGTGGTACATCTCGGGCTCAGGACATAAAAGAAATAACAGATGCAAGCTCACCAGTCAAACTGGTTGGTGGTCGGAGGACGGGAAGGGAGAATCCAGCCCAGCCCACAAGCCTCCCTCGGGCCTCCTCTCGGATCGGCCCTGGAAGGACCCCACAGAGCCCAGGGTCAGATCTGCGCCTCCCTCCCCAGCGGGATTTGTGGTCCCAGATCAAATCACCTGTTTTCCAGTTGCCCAAAAAGGAAGCACCCCAGTTCTGGGGACTAGGTTGGAACTCGGTTCTGCCATCCCTTCCTGTGCACATGCCCCTGAATCTGAGCTGTGTCTGGACAGTCTAGCCACACACCATCGGTGGTAACATCACGAGAGCCACACGTGTGGTTTTAAATTTTTCTAGTAACTGCTTTAAAAAAAAAAGAAGAAATGGGTGAAATCAATACTAATAATATTTTACTTCACCCCATGTATTCAAAACATGATCATGTCAACGGGCCATTGATAAAATAAATTACTGAGATATTGTGCATGCCTTTTCATACTGAGGCTTCAAACGTCTATGTATATTTTACACTTCAGCACATCTCAATTCAAACACTAAATTTTCCCTGGAAACACTTGATCTGTATTTAGACCGAGAGGATACTTCTTGTCGAAGAAGTCAATTTACATAGCCAAGTTGTTCCAAACATGCTTCAAAGTTTTCCAGTAACTGCGTTGACTATCAGTTTTTAAATAGAAATTAAAGCTAAATAAAATTTAAAATTCAGTTCCTGGGCCAGGCACTGTGGCTCTTGCCTACGATCCCAGCACTTTGGGAGGCTGAGGCAGGAGGATCGCTTGAGGCCACGAGTTCAAGCCACTACAAAAGAGACCTTGTCTCTACAAAAAAAGAAAGTTTAAAAAGTTCAAAGTGTAGTTCCTTAGTCTCACTAGTCACATTTCACGTGTCACATGTAGCCAGTGCCTGCTACACTAGGTGACACCGCTGTGGTCCCCACTTCCTGCCTCGGTGAGGAATCGTATAAAGGCTCATGTCCTCTCTCCAGCCACATCCGAATGGACAAGGCCTGAAACACACACAGGACAGGACAGAGAAAACATCTGGAAGGAAAGTCTTTCTGGGCTCACAGGGTTTGGGAGGGGGGTCTCCAAAACCCTCCAAATTACTCTCCTCTCTGTCTCTCTGTCTCTCTCTTTCTC
>CAUYQG010237127.1:0-44544 GCA_963574415.1 Tarsius wallacei | reverse complement strand
AGCCAATTAGTGGATCAAAGGAAAAGGAGCCACATTTTGAAATAAAAGAGTGATCATTGTAAGCAACAAGAGAAAGATTAGAATAGGGAAGTGATAATGTTATGCAGGTAGTAAAGAGATGTTAGAAAACCAAATAACAGCCGGCTCGGTGGCTCAGCCTGTAATCCCACGCTTTGGGAGGCAGAGGTGAGTGGATTGCCTGAGCCCGCGGGTTCGAGACCTGCCTGGGCAACTTGGTAAGACCTCATCTCTACAATAAATCAAAAAAAAATTAGCTGGGTGTGGTAGTGCGTACCTGTAGTTCCAGCTACTTGGAAGGCTGAGGCGGAAGAATCACCGGAGCCCAACAGGTCGAGGCTGCAGTGGCCGGGAGCGGCCACTGCACTCCAGTCTGGGCGACAGAGTGAGACTCCAACTCAAAAAAAAAAAAAGAAAACCAAATAACAAGGAAAAAAACACACCTCTATAGAATCAGTTGCCTGTCAATCATCCCTTCATTTTTGGATACTGGTTATACAGTTTTTGATTTCCCAGTTTATCTCTGTATACTGGTGTATTTTGCTTTTGTGGTTCTTAATTTTACTCCTCAACTGAGTCGCTGTCTCTTTTCTTTCATTGTTCTTTCTTTTTTTATCTTTCATAATAAACAACAATATAGTTTTCATTCTCATCTACTAGTTCTGTTACTTTCTGTACAGGTTAATACTGTTTCTAAAGTCAACTATTGTTTTTAAATAATTTCCGCCTGCCCCCAGTTCCTAGTTGTCCATTACTACTTGACATGTTGCATGCACGGTATGAGTTCACTATGCAAAATGTCATAGTACACGTGAAATTTACTTAATGTAGAGCTACACATTTTTGAGGTCTGGTTCAAAGGTATCAAATTGAAAGACAGCAGTGGTCTACCAGCCAGCAGCACCCCAAAGTCCTACAGGACTAAGCTCAGTAAAGGAAAAGAAGCTCTCTGGCTGTCAGGACCTACCTGACAAAGAAACCAAGGACTATAGTCCAACCAATGCTCTGGATTTCTGGTTTCTCACTTGCAGAGTGAAATACAATATAAATAATTCTTCAGCATAAAGAGATTAAAGTGTATTACCATGACTGCTTGTGTACATAGGATTTGTTTTCTTCTTAGACTTTATTGAGGTTTTTGGACCTGTAGACTTAGCACTTTTATAAAATTTGGAAATTGATCTTTGTTTCTTCAAATATTTTTGAGGCCCTTCATTCCTCTCCCTTTGGGACTCCAATTACACATATATTAGACGTCATGGTATGACGCCATATATCACTAATACTCTGTTCTTTTCTTTCCAGTTTTTTTTTTTCTCTCCACATTTCACTTTAATGGTTTCTACTGCTATGTTTTCAGTTTTAACTGAATTTTCTTCTGTAGTGTTTAATCTGCAATTAATTCCAGCCAGTGTCGTTTTCATTTCAGACATCATATTTTTCATCTAGACATTTAAAACTTTTTATAACATCCTTTTCTCTTCTTGCCATGTTCATGCTTTCCTCTACCTCCTTAAATATATAGATTTTATTTATGATTCCTATTTTTACATTCTTGTATGTTAATTCTATCATTGCTTATCATTTCTGAGTCTGCTTCTGCTGATTAATTTATTCTCAGTTATAGTTCATGATTTTCTGTTTCTTTGCATGTGTGATAAATTTTCATTGGAGGTAAGACATTTTGAATTTCACATTTCTGGGTGCTGGATTTTGCTGTATTCCTTTAAATTTGGTTGAGCTCATTCTTGGACGTAATTAAATTACTTACATTCAGTTTCACTCATTGAGGTTTGCCTTTTTGTTTTCTTAGGCTGGGTCCTGGGAAGTCTTTAGTCTATGGCCAATTTGGGCCCATTCTTAAGATAATACCATTCTGATGACTCTCTTCAATGCCCATACATTAAGAGTTATTTTCACTCTCTTTGGAAGGAACACAAACTATTGTAAGCCCTGTGAGTTCCTCGGATTGGTCCCCCTCCTCCTTCTTAATGGTTCTTTCTCTGGCTGCTGGGCCTGTTCTCATCCACAGTGCATGGCCAAAGATTAAAGGGCACTCCTCACTACATTTCCAGAGCTTTCTTAATGCGGATCCCGAATCCTAAATACCAGTAATATTTTAAAACAAATTGGCATCAACAAGAAAGCAATGGAATAAAATATAATACTTGTGTTAGATAATAGAACCACTATTCTTAGGCTTTAGAAAAAGGTGTTTGGGGGAAACACTATTTAATCTGGTTTGAATTCATATTTAATATGTTTATAAAATGAGATATTGCATATCAACTGGAAGATAGCTCTTTAATTAAGGTGTTTATTGTTTTTGCAAGAACTGAAATATCTAGACACAACACTGCTGCATGTTTTCTTAGCTCTGGTACTTACAAGAACCAATGAAAGGGACTGGTCCATTCTCCCTGTTTAAGTGTAACAAATATCAGGCAAACCGAAACACCTAACTTTGTATATTGGTCAAAGCCTATACTGTAGAACAGTAAAATGGAGTTTTGTGAATAGGATTTGTATTATCACCTGTTACAGCCACATCTCAATATGCAACCACATATCAAAATCCAGTATAACACAGCAGTTACAATTCTGGAGTTGACCTAATGGTTTGAAAGTCCAGTATTATCTCTTACAACTGTCATCTTGGGCAAGTCACCGCTCTGAGCCTTTGTTTTACTATCCATAAAACAGGGATAAGAGCATTATTTTGAAGAGGATTTTAAAAGATATATGGAATCTGAACTCCATATAGTTACTAGTCATATATTATTATATTATTGTCTCCATATAGTTACTAGTCATATATTATAGGCTTTTTTCATACTCACCAAAGTCCACTTCTTTTCTCTTTTACTTCTGATTTTACGAGGTCAGAAATTCAAATTATGATGACAACAGACAACATGCATTTTTTTTACTTAAAAAGAAATTATATTATTTCTAAAAGTATTGTTTTGAATAAAAAACAAATAGCACATAGTAAATCAGCGTCTCCGATGTTCAAGTTGTACCTACTTTTTATTACAATATCTATAATCATAACAAAAGGAATCCTCATAAGAATATTTGTCAATTTCCTCAGAAAGGGAAAGGAGGGAGTGCGTGATGAAAAATCGCCTATTGGGTACAACATACACAGTGGGGATGAAGGGTACACTTAAAGCCCAGACATCTCTGCTGCCATACATGCATTCATGAAACGCATGCATTTGTATCCCCTAAAGTCATTGAAGTAAAAAAAGAATATTTGTCAATTTCTATAACAATTGTAAAAACACTATTTGATAGTGAAATTTTACAAAGAAGCAATATTTAAAGGAGGCTTTTCTATGTCTTTGGTCCCTGTATTTATGTCATCTTCTGTCATGATACTAGGTCTATAAAATTATTTTATCATTATTTTACCAAAAACAATATGCTTATATAGTCTAGGCTCGTGTCTGTCTTCATTGTCTGGAAAATCTTTCCCTTGTATATGAATTTAAAAACATAAGCCTTTTTGTCACCGCTTTTGAATTGATAAACACATTAAATACCAGCTCCCTTGAACATGGAAAGAAATGCAAAAATGTGGTCTGAGAACACTGGAGGGGATGATAAAAAATTTAGGGGAAATGAGAGTTTATTTAAGCTCTTAAAATTTAATCCAAATGTAGACCATTATATATTGTAATAATTTAATTTTATAAGATAATTATTATACAAGATTTCAAAATAGATAGTATTCTACTATAAAATATTATTATCTATGGATTTGAAATCTTAACTCAAATCAGTCCAACAGTCTAACAGGTAACAAAAACACATGCTGTATATATTTACTGCAATAACTTGCATTACAAGAGAATTAAAAAGAAATGAGGCTGTAAATGAAAGGTTTTATGGATGGATCTCTTCTAAGTGATATATGTGATACAAATGATTAGCATTAACTGATCTTCTTGAAGAATGTACTGGTATAATTCATTATAATAGCTTCAAAGTGCAATTAGTGAACTATAGTGTAAATGACACTGCTGTTCATAGACCTACCCATAAGAGTAATTATATTTTGAAAACTACTTAGTGAAAAATTGATTGAATGAGTCCTATGGGCATAGATAATTGAGATAAAAATATGTAAACAAAATGCCTATTAATAGACTTTATGGCACATTTATATATTTACATAGTCTGTTTATGCAAAATTTTATAAAAGGAGTATTTTTTAAAATTTTATCTTCTTTTTATATAAATACCCCTAACATAAGAAAAACTGAGCATGTGTATTTCATTTAGTAAAGCTACATTATTTCTCTGAATATGATGTAACTGTTTTTAACTGGATGAAAATACAGAGAATGTCTTATTTTAATGACAAAGTAAATAAATAAAAGATCAAATTTCAAGTCATCTTAGGAAATATAATTATCCTGTTCATATTTTTATACCTCAAGGAAAAGGAAAACAATAATTAATACTATATTATAATCACAAATCCATAACATATAAACCAAAACAACTGTATAACTATGGGATACAAAATGATAACTCAATACATTTTCATTGCTTGTCTCAGTACTAGGTTATCAGATTGGTAAAAAATCCATGTTGGACTTAATTATTAATCTTAAAGTCTATTGTTTCAGTCTCAGAAAGACAAACATGATTTATGTGCCCTATATATTTCATTTTATAAAGAATAATTTTGCATATGTATACATAGATACAACCACACACACACGAGTACTAGACTGTAAGTATAGATTATACTGGTGTTCTAGCTCAAGAAGATTAATGGTTTAAGTTCCAGCTTTATTGCTAGCTAGTAAAACTAAATGTGACAGGCAATTGAGAACTTGAGATCACTCCTTTGTAAAATGAACATATTTTATTATATGATATCTCATTCTAGAGCCCCATGAGGCAGGACTCTGTGGATGAAACTTGGAAACTAGCTAGACTCATGCTCTAGATATTCATACTTCATATATCTTATTAGCTAGACAACCCTGAGCAAATTTGATGAGCTGCATTTTTCTCAGTTGTGAAATGGGAACGTGTTTATTTCTAACCATAGAACGATTGTGAAGATCATATGAGACAAGTGTGAAATTAACAAATGCCATTCTTTGCCCACAGAAACTGTTCAATATTAGTTATTATATTTGTCTGTATCCTCCAACTTAGGCCAAATTATGCCACAGTAACAAAAAACTCAAGATCTCAATGACTTAAAACAACAAATGTTTCCTACTTGTACATGTTACTTACCACTTGAGGATTGGCTGCAGCTGTGCTCACTATCCTTTTCATTGAAAAACCCAACCTGAAGAAGCAACAGCTAAGGGAGGAGACATGTGGCCTCACAGCAGAGAGCAGAGTAATGTGGAACCACATGATGTCTCTTGAGTCTTCAGTTAGGAAGGGTGCACATCATTTTTACCACATCAGATTGACCAAAGCAAGTCCTTTGCCAAGCTTGACATCAATGATATAGAAAGTATTATTTAATTATCTAGCAGAAAGGAACCAGTAGGAACAAAGAGCAAATAATTATTAGCATAATACAATCTACCATGATCTCTCAGTCCTCCTTGAATCCCACTACCCCTGTAGTGATCTTCACAGCAAAAAAGAAAAAAAAAAGAAAAGATACATACATATAAGTATACATATATTGGTGTATACTATGTATGTATACTATGTATGAGTATCTCATACATAGTATACATCAATATGCAATGAATGATTATACAGTGGGTACTGAATATACCTTTCTTATAGCCTCAATTATGAAAAAAATTATATAGGTTCATATGTCTAAAGACTAAAATAAGCAGGAACTTAACGAGTGATTATTAGACTTGCATCATTACATGGATGCCTGATGTTTGTTTTCAATTTGGGGGGAATAAGGAAGAGCCAAGAGTATATTCAGTAAAACCCTAATTAATAAAATCTAGTTGTTATCCACAATGAAATATTTATGTATATATTGGTATGCTACTATTTGTTAATGTTTTACTTTACTATCCTGAACAGTTTTGATTTTGGGGAAAAAATAAGTAAATGAAACCAACAACCAGAGACGTTTCTTGCATTGTATTGCTGATTGTCATATCTTAGTACTCTTTGTAAGCCAGTCAAAGGCCCTTCAAGCTGCCTAAACTACTATTGAAAACAAAGGGCTTAAGTTCTGGGACACTGGCACAAGTTGTGGATTGAGACACTTTATAGTTTATCACCATATTCCTGGTACCTGGGACAGTGTGTAGCATGGAGTAGACGCACAACAATATTGGTTAGTAAAAAAATAAGTAAACAAATAGCTAAGGAGAAATATTTTAGCAGCTTCTATGGTTAATATGGTTTTCCATCTCACTTCCTAAAAGAAAAGATTTTTAATTATTTGTATTATAAAGAAAAAATACTTTAAAATTGTTAAACGCTTTTTTCAGAGATATAGTACAAACCAAATATCTTGGCATTTTTCAAAGTACAAAAATTTATGCCATATTAGCTGTGAAAGAAAAAAAGAGTCAGTATTTCTTATAATAATTTCTCTGTTGATCTAGGCAGTATCTGGAAGGAGAAAGAGTAAAAGAGTACTTCCAAAAAGAATGGTAAGTTATAAGGTTTTAAATGGATATTAGGAAGAGTTACAAATAAATTTGGGTTTTTTTCCCTCTGATTCTTGATTTTGATTTACACATAGTAAATTTTCTTCAAAAATATTATTCTTTGTAGAGTTCCTTTTTCTTATTTAAAACTCAATCTTTTGAACAATCAGATAATGTCTTATAAAATATCAATGGATCAAATCTCTTCATCATGAACAAGAAGCCTTTATGATAAACAGTTACTGTAAAAATGTATTCAATGGTTACTGCTTTCACTTCTACTTTTTGACACCCTACGTGTATGGGGATTATATACATCCTAAGAATATAAGGTAGTCCTCAGATATTGTTAATAAAAATGGTCATTTATAAAGCATATTTTACTAACTTGGCATCATACTAATCTTTTTTTTTTTTCTTTTTTGACTATTGCAGGCAATCCTTGCAACAATCCTAGGTGGTATTATGTCCATGTTATAGCCAATGAAACTGAGGCTCAGAGAATACATCTACCAAATAGTGGCACAGCAAGGATTTAAACTCATCTTTTTAGGTATACATATTAGAGCAGAAAGTATTTACAGCTAAATATTCCCCTGGTATGACATGGTAAATTCCAGTCCAGAAGTAACTGGTGCTTAAATTAATAGTCACTTTCCTAGAAATCAAAGACTCTCCCTTAAAATTAAATGAGGGGGAAAAATATGTATCCGTATTCTACTGTTACATAACGGTTACCACAAAGTTAGAGGCTTAAAACAAGATAATGTATTATATCGCAATCTTGCTAGGTCAGAAGTCCCAGAATGACTCAGACTGATCCTCTGCTTATAGTCTCACAAGATGTGGGCCAAGCCTGGGTTCTCATCTGGATGCTAGAGTGGGGAAGAATCTGCTTCCCTGATCATGTGGCTTTTGGCAGCGCTCAGCTCCTTGTAGATGCAGAATGGAGAGCTTCAGTTTTCTACCAACTGTCACCTGGAGGTTGCCCTTTGCTCTAAGAGGCCACCTGCAGTTCCTTGGCAAGTGGGATTTCTCAACATGGGTGCTTCCTAAGTACCCAGCAGGTACTTTGTATACTTTACTGCCTTTTTAGGGGACCAATTGCTTCACTGACACACAAATCACAGCGTGAGGTCTCACTGTCTTCACATTATAGCAGTTACCACCACCAAGGTACCTTCAAGGGATGGCTCCAGAGTGCTTAGGAGAGAATTGTGGGGAAAATAGAAAAGTAAAAAATTAATAATAAAGAGAAAAATCACATATAGTTCAGTGTTACAGTGAAAGGCAGTGTTTTGTTTGAAACATTAAGCATTGGTTCGCTTCTCCACACAGAAGGCAAGTGTGTACCTAGAACATACTGTGAGCCAGTCCCTGCTCAGCACTTTCACAAATGTCATCTCATTTAACTATGTATTTCTATAATCTTCAAACATTGTGAAATAAACATCATTATCCCATAAAGAGAGTCAACAATATAATTACATAGGAATCTCTCAATAGCATGCAGATAAAAGCTATAGAAACAGAAATTGTATTTATGGTTATATGTGCCCCCTAGAAACCTCCAGGGAATTTCTATCAAAGAAATTGTTGATGTTTCAATTAAATAAATGGTTTCTTAGAAGGAAAGTTTTCCCTTTTTGATAATGTTTGAAATTAGTTAGAGATAATACATCTAAAATAATAATGAAAATGTATATGTATTTAACATTTGCTAAGCATTAGGAACTGTTATAAGTGAATTACTTCATTTATCCTACACAATCTGCCGAGATATGAACACTATTATGCCCATTTTATAGATAAGAAAATCAACATCTGAAGAGGTTAAGTCATTTGTCAAAGTCACATATTTACAGAGTCAAAATATGAACCCAGGCAATCTGTGTCCTTGACCCTAAGGGCCAACTCACTTCCTTTCTCTTGTAGCATTTATCGGGGCTTTAAAAATGCAATTTACAAACACAAATAATTTACCTTAAAGATAAGTCCAAGAACGACTGCTTTAAGATTAAAAAAATCTACATTTTATATATCCAAGTCATTCTAACTTCCTCATTTCCTAATCTATGTTTAAAATTTAATTGTGAAGTTTCTTTGAAAAATGCCCATCTACATTTTCCAAACCCTTCTTTCTTTACATATGAAGTAAGGCAGCTTGTAATCACCTCCTTAATACAAGTTTTTTGAAATGGTAAATTGCTGTGAGATGAAAAGTAGATCTCATACTTCTGGGGGCTAAATTCAGTACTCAGCTACAAATATGGTCACAAGGTCTCCTGGCTGGGGTCTTTCATGTTACTTTAATTAAGCTTCAGCTATTATTCTTACCGCTACCTCTAAATGTGCGTTAAGTATCTTGGGAAACCTGTTTTTGAGAGCATCTATGTTTGTTTTTCCCTGATCAATCTTGAGATTAATTTTATGTTTATTCCTGCTATCTGCTAGGGGCTCTGTGCCCTAGCATCTTCTTAGACTGGTCTGAAACCATGTTTAAAAATCAAACCCTGGGCACACAAGGTTTGACTAACGTTAAACTTGGCTTGAAAAATGTCCCCGGTGCTCTAAATGGAAATTACTCTGGAAGGGTGCTGGCTGCATCCTCAGGCACACTACTGCCATTGTGAGTCCGCTCCATCTCTCGGTGTGTGGTCCCAGGGAGGCCAAGGGCAGGCTGCTGCTCCACTGTGCCTCCGTAGCAGTTGGCGACCAACAATTCTCTATGGGGAACTCAGAATGGAAAGGCAACCAATCATGCATGGTGTAATTTACATCTGATTGATGAAGGTCTGAGAATCACCGAAACAATTAATTTGTATCAGCCTCCTGTGGGCCAAAAAGTAAGAGATTGTGCCACCGGTACCCAATTTTAATTTTTGCCTTGATCAATCACCTGCCTTCGCACATATACTTTGTTTTCGGAATTAACTTT
This sequence comes from Tarsius wallacei, assembly GCA_963574415.1. Classification (NCBI taxonomy): domain Eukaryota; kingdom Metazoa; phylum Chordata; class Mammalia; order Primates; family Tarsiidae; genus Tarsius; species Tarsius wallacei. The sequence goes on along the minus strand of CAUYQG010237127.1, from coordinate 34,974 downwards.
TTCAGCCACAAATGTTAAAAGATGCAGCAGAAAGAGTTTCTGGAAAACATTCATTGATAAAACTCACTTGTAACTGCACCACATTATCCCTTTTTCAATTTGATAATGGTAAGGCATTTTTCTTGCAACTGCAAAGGAGGATTTTAAAACTTTTTAAAAAATAAACCACTTTGTTTTTATTCATGTAAGAAAGATTACAATGGACAGAAGAAAGGAAAAAGAATAGTGGCTACTTCCTAGGAGGAGAACAACAGCGGGAGCAATTTAAAATAAAAATAACTAAAGATGCCTTAACTTTATAGTTAAAAATGAAATGAAAATTGCAAAAGCAATTTGTGGCAGGAAGCCTTTAAAATGCTCTAAGGACTGTTCTTATTTTGCATAAGCCATGGCCAATCTTTAAAATAGTTAGTCCATTAAGCCTATCTATATCTGATTCAACACTCTATTGTAGGCAAAAGCCCCTCAATTATGAAATTGTAGAAGGATGGGTCTAACAGAGCCTCATCTAATTACAGGAGCAAATTACAAGTTCATAAACTTCATAAAGCATTCTAATATATTTTCTTATTAAGAAATCTTACCACTCAAACTAGGGATATATCTAATACATTCATTTTTTTCTACCATTCTTGGCATGAAATTGCCCTTTACTTGTAAGAATGCACAAAATAATAGAAAATAGCATTCATCATTTTTTATTGATCAAATGTTTAAATTAATATCAATCTTGTTCATGCACTTCTAAAAGACGATTTAACATTAATGCAATCATTTATATTTGCTTTGCAATTATCCACTATTGCTTCCTAATCTTATAGATGTGGAAAACGAAATGAAGAGAAATAAAATGGCTCATGTCAAAGTATTCAGAGAACCAAAGCACAAATTAGAGCCCACATTGCCTTCAAGGTATTTCTTTGTTTTGGTTCCTAAGTCAAACCGAGGGATTAATAACAGTGTCCAATATGCAGTATTGGCACTTCTACAACTCTGGAGCCTTCTACACTAAACTGTTCTTAACAATACAAATGACTGTGGATGATTACCCTGGTGATATGTAATACTATTCATGTTTCTGCCTAAACAAAAATTTTACACTGTGAAATGAGTGCAGTGTATTATGCCAACCCTAAGGAGATAGCTTTGAACTCCCTTCATTTGGGAAAAGATGGTCTATGCTAGAAGAATAAAAAGCACCAATCTTGATCAGTTGTCTGTGATACCCACCCAACCCCTCAGAAGAGAGTTGCTTTTACTGAGCATGGACTGGCTAACTGACCTTAAGTCATGTTAAATTTAATCAGCTTATGATATTTTTTATCATTTATGTTGTCCTATAATATACCATTTTCCCAAAACGTTCAGGAAAACTGTAATTTTAAAATAGCAGAAACTTTTTTTTAATTCATTTTAATTCAGTATATTAGTACAAGAAGCTGAAGTCAGAGAACATTTGTGTTAATATCTACAGCTTTTATGTTATAAATAATAAAACATGGGTTTCAACTTCTCTTTTTTACAGGAACTAACAGGTCAGGTTGGTTTTATCCATGAGACTAAAGAGAAGAAAGAAAAAAAAGGACCATAAACATGAAGAAGAGCCTTTCCTGTTTCTTGGACTCAAACAGTTATCAACATCCTGAAATTCTGATTCGGCCCAAGGTTAAAAGTGAATAAGGCCCAAACTCATCGTTCCCACTTCTGCCCTGAAATGGAGTTTTGTGGTCCAAGTGCCACAGGTTCCCAACAATGAAACTTTTGTACACCCCACTCTTAACCTCCCCCCTTGTACACCCCGCTCTTAACCTCCGCCACCTTTACATATCAGCAACTTAGAGCCTTCACATTTGATAAAGATGACCTTATCTATTAAGACACCAAACTTGATGGGATGAGAGGGGACTCCCCTACACCCCAGGACTGGACTGCAGTGTCAACGAGGTACCCTCTACTAACTTTCTCTACCTTCAGACATGGAGCCTGCCAACTCTAAGATTTGGAAGACAAGGCCAGAAATGAAAGCTACAGCACTGGCTGTGCACTGACCAGTATGAACTAAAAGAGCAAGCAGTACTTGAAGGGGAAAAAAGCTACACATGATGCAAAATGTATTTTCCTTAGTGTTGAAATCATTAATCCCTTTAACCAAAACAACATGCAAAGTCCATTTTAACTAACGTGCATCAACTTCAAATGAAACGAAATGTGATAGAGAGAAAAACCCACACAATCTCCCAAGTGTCGCTCTGAGGTGATAGCAAGTGCCAGGACAATTAGGTTAGTAGGAGGTTTTTCATGGTATTTCTATCTATGGAAGAGTATATAAAATTGATATTTTCTATTTCATACATAAAACAAACATTTGTATACAATTCTCAATAATACTTCAACAAAGACGTCAAATACTAATAACAATGTTGATAATCCGTATACCACTGAAACCTACACACGCTTCCGTGTTTCAAATTTGTAGAGTGTGCAGTGTGCAGCAGGAAGCCTTATTGAGATAATTGGCAGATTAGCCTTATTGAGCTTTTTTCTTTTTACAATCAATTAACATAGGGAACCAGTCTAAACAGTGAACGGTTCCTTGGCACAAACTGCAGCTATCAAATCTCTGAATTCCTTATATCTATGACCCCGAAGTTGGAGCTTATAAAGTTCCTTGTCACGGTGAAGCCTTGGCTGCACACTAGAGGCCATCACCTTATAATGTTGATTTTTAGCTGCTGAGATTTATTTATTCACATTTTCATTAATTCAACAAATAGTTATTGAGTACCTACTATGTATTCGGTACTGTAATAAGCATAAGGAATCAGTATAGAAAAATCACTGCCTATAGGAATGATTAATCTAATAAATCAATTATTCCTAATTTTTTCTGCTTCAATAAGCTTAAGAGCTATGAGAGAATCCACTCAGAAGTAGCAGCTTCCTGTGGAAGTAACTCTTAAGCTAAGGAGCTGGGTTTGTGGAAGAGGCAAGATGGGCTGTCTAGAATTTTTAAATATTAGAAACAATTTCCTTCTTGTAGTGGAGAATCACTGTTGTATAGCGGTTTCCAACTTTTTTGGCATCAGGGACCGGTTTCCTGGAAGACAATTTGTCCATGGACGGGAAAGATGGGGGGTTACCATCAGGCATCAGATTCTCATAAGGAGCACAAAACCTAGATCCTTCCCATGTGCAGTTCACAATAGGGTTCACATTCCTATGGGAATCTAATGCCCCCCTGACCTGACGGACCAAGTTCTGCTTGCCCAGCGGTCAACTCCTGGGTGGTCTGGTTCCTAACACGCCACGGACTGATACTGGTCTGCAGCCCAGGGGTTGGGAAGCCCTGCCATAGTAGACATAACTAAATGGATTTTCAAAACTCATTTCCCTCTCGAAGGAACTTCCTATGATTATAGTATTAAACTCTCATCACCTATTAGACCCAGCATCATCTATTAAAAGATAAAGAGAATAAACAACTCTCTGATTTTCTTGCTTCATTAGCCAAAGTGGGGGAGGCATGAAACATAACAACATCAGGAACTACTACCCATTGAATATATCCCACGTGGCAGCTAAGTGTTTACATATATGTTATCATTTACAAGAACTCTATACAGTAAGTACTATTATTACAGTGACCCTACATTCTGCTTTGCCTGAACAGTTTATACCTGTTGTCTTAATTATTAACAGCTTCCCTTTCACTCTCAAAGGCGTGCCAGTTGGACAATAAAGTATTCTTTTTTCTACATAATAGCTCCATATAATTCAACTTAGTAGATGAATTTATACTGATAGCGTATCATTTTTAGGAGGACTTTCTAAAACTATTCAAACAACCCCTGGTGTCACATTTGGATTTGTGAAAAATGGGCATTCAGGACAAAACTGAATCCTACAGCCTCTAATGAAATTCATTTTCATGCAGTGTGCTCACAAGGAGTACAAGGACAGATGCATAGAAAAGATATCATTGCTATGGTCTGATGGTTTGTGTCCCCCTAAAATTCATATGATGGTACCTGAAGGTAGGGCCTTTAGGAGGCGACTAATCACAGAGTCACAACCCTCAGGAATGGAATTAGTGTCTTCATAAAAGAGGCCTGAGAGAGACCCTCACTTCTTCTACCATGTGAGGACACAGCTAGAGGTTGCCATCCCTGAACCAAGAAGTTGGCTCTCGTCAGGCAAAGAATATGCCAATGCCTTGATTTTGGACTGCTCAGCTTCTAGAACTATGAGAAATAAAATTCTATTATTTATAAGCTATTCCATTTCTGGTATTTTCTTATAGCAGCACAAATGTACTAAGACAATTGTGCATTGCTAGTGTCAGAGACCTAGAAGTGTACACCTTCTTGTAGATGGGAATATTGGTTGCTAATCAAAAACTCTTAAGAGATGTATTTCCATAGGACATGTAAACCAGTGGCAACTATTCTATACTAAACCTAAAACTCATTACCAAAAAAATTGATGAAATGAAAGACTGTGATTACACCTTTTTAAAATTTATTATAATAAGATTTGAAAGTGAATTCCCACTCATAGGTTCCCTTTCCTATTAAGCATCAGAGTGTATCAACAGCTTTGGGGGAAAAACTGGTCTATGTATTTTATCATTTGACAAAAGAAAGAAAGTTGCATATTTTATTGAATTCAATATGATAATAGTGAAAAGGCAAATAGGAATGCCAAAACAGAAGGCAATACTGAAGCAGCTATAAATGGATGATTTAGCACTCAATGAAGGAAACTGAATTCTTCCTGCTACCAATTTTACAACATCTATATGTACATTGATTATGATTGCCTTCATAATACTTTTAAGACAACCATATCAGATTGTTTGGACTATATAGATCAACTGCATCCCAGCCTTGCTCACTTAACCCCGTTTTACACATGTGCACTTGTAATGACCAACAAAGTTTCACTGATAGCAGCAGTCTCAAAAATAAACTTTCTAGATAAACCCCATTCCCCCACTATCAAGCCAACATTGACCTTATCAGATAATATTTGTTAGAATTTCTTTATCATCTATTCATCATTACAGCCAATAAGTATTGATTTATAGTCTGGTAAGGGGAAAACCACTTTTACAGGATGTTTTACTGCTTAGGAAATTGTCTGAATCATCCAGAATTACCAATAAAACTCTTTAGATGATTTTTTTCATCTCTGAATTTGGGGTAATGGCTTGGCACATAAAGGCAGCTTTACCAAGGTAGGAAAAACTCTTGTGTACCTGCAATAAAGGTGGCACTGTTTAATTATGTGTGTGTTTTTAAAAGCACAACTTTATTGAAAATGATTACTTGTTTGCCCAAATATTTGCAGAGATTTTGTGATAGAATTAAAAGCACATAGACTACACATTGACAAAAGAAAGATTTTCTCGGAGGAAAGGTTATGATATGTAAGTAAGGTTTTGTTACTTATTTAGGATGAATTATTCCTAAACTATGTGAAAATTATAAAGGACGTTAATGAGAGATATAGCTTATCATCCTAAATAGTCACTCATTAAGGAGACTCATCTAATGCATGGCTTAAGGTCCCTGCACTTAAAATGACAAGGTCCTTATAAGAGCACCTGTCTACCTAAGCTGCACACTTGTGAACCATCCAAGTGCCCTTCAGGATGATGAGCTTTTGATTAGCCCTTTCAATTAGTGTTTATTTTCCTAAGTAGCATACTCACAACAGTTTCAAAGCTCTGAATCTCCTTTAATCGCTGCCTTTAAATTAAGAGGAATAGATTTTTATAACTGGTCTCTTGCTGCTTTGGCCAAAAGATCAAGTATAAATGCAATTTAAATATGAAAACTAACATCCAGTAAGCGAAGACTCACTTTAAACTCAAGGTGAAAATTCACTCTAACTCCATTAAGTGAAAGTTATTAATATGCATCCAGACCCTCTGACATATTCTTGATTGATAGTTGCACTTTCTCATCAGTGGAAAGATGAAAACAATTACTTTCTTGAGAAGACTGCACAAACATATCCACCCTTCACACTTTTTCCCAAGGTACCCTAGAAATCTTATGTCCCTGGTTTTATTTCTAAATGTCTACAAAATTGGAGAGAGAGAGAGAGAGAGAGAGAGAGAGAGAGACATGAGGACATCCAAAAAACTGGAATTATCTTTTCAAAGGACAGGATCCTTGTAGTACAGGCTTCCCCAGCTGGGTAATATATATAATTTAACATATATATTATATGGGTACCCCACATATACATATATATATACACACACACATATAAACATGATAGATAGAAAGATAGATAGATAGATAGATAGATGGTAGCAAATGTGGGAAACTATTAATGATTAGTATATCAGAGAAAAGATTGCAAGGGTGTTTATTGTATTTTTCTTCTTCTTTCTACATGCTTGAATTCATTCAGATTTAAAGCTGTGAAAAACTCATTCTGTTTACCACAACTGTCTTCTCTAATTTTCAGAAGCCATTTATCATTTATTGACAAAAAGAAAGCAGACTTTGGCAGAGTGATTGGAACACAATGCATTTGGTAGAAGCAGGGATAAGTAAATCAAACTAGTGAGGAAAGGCAAGAATCCAGGGAAGGCAAAGAGCTGAGAGGCCAAAAGGCACCTAAAAAGCTCCATAGAAAAGTTGCCTTTGTGGCTCTGAACAAGGTTGAACAAGATTTCCTGTTGATGATGGGTTTTCATCTCTGTAGCAGCATGCTCCATCCAGTCTGTGCAGCCCTTAGGGCCCAGCATTTGTGCTGTATATTGCACCCTTCTTATGGGAGGAGAATATCCTCATCTTCCTTGGGCACCCAAGAATGTATGTGAGATAGTGAGACACTATCTTTTGGCTGGTAGAATTAGCATGCAAGGCCATTACTAAAGTTCATCACCAAAGCTGACATCTCTCTAACACCACTAGCAGAGGTAGCTCCAATTCAGCATCTAGGTCTTGGTCTCTTCCAAATTAGAGAGAATTGTAGAAAATTGGGCTCACACCTAGTCACACCACTATTGATTTTGCTCTATTTTGAGCCACGGTTCTAATAACTCACCTTCTGAATTATGTCGTAGTCCAATGTCCCTGCACTATCTTATAGTTTTAATGCTTGAGTCTGTGTCCCACCACCACACCTCTCCCCATCTAGTCCCTCCTGACCCCATGCCTGTGTATTACTATCCCTGGCTAGTAAACTCCTCTAGGACTGGGTCCTAATGTTATCTCTCCACTCCTCCAGGAGCTAGACACTTACTCCTGAATCCCCACTGTCATAACTAAATTCTCACTTTCTTCTTTCAGGCTTGCCATCTACTATTCTTGCCTACCCAACTGCCCACCAACAGCTCCTTATGCTAATACAGCTCAGCCATAGGAACAGGTAGCTCTAGGAGACTCCGTCTGCTGCAACTTGCCAGCTACGAGATGTTCTCATGCCCCGCTGCTTTCTGCTGTTTCTGGAATCATCCCACATAGATTTTCCTATCCAAATGATTCTGTTTTATAATGTTTATATCACTTAATCTAGCTTATCCAATTGCCAACTGAAACCAAACCCTAAAATAACTAAAACTGCAGATATCATTCATTCATTTATTTATGTAGCAAATATTAATTGGGCATTATGTGCTCAATACTATGTTACACACGAGCACAGAGAAGAGTTTTAGTTTTTTGGTATTCCAAGAATGATATCTGGATTCTTGGGTGAATTTTTCTCTCTTGAGTGAGAAGAAAAGATGGTCAGAACCATAATATAAACACAGCCCCAATCCAGAGAATTCTTATATAATAGATGATCACTTCACACAGACAACTGCAGAGGCAATGTGGGTCCCTAGGTATGATATCCAGAGTGTCACATTCATTGGCAGATGTATCACAAGAGTCAAGAACCATTGGCCAGGTATATCAACCATCATGAGGCTCACAATGAAGATGGAGGTTAAGAACTTACCTGGGCTTACATGCTGCTATATTGTTACACAGGCCCTGGTTCTCTTGTGGCTACCAAGAGGTGGATTTCTTTTTAAGACCACCAAAAGTTCAGAATTGTAGGTGAGTAGTGGTCTAGACAAAGAGTATCAGGGCAAAATCTAAAGCCCTAGGTCTCTGTACCATTACTGCCAAACACATGACTATTAATGGGTAACAGTCTTCTTATCTTCTTTCAGTAGTCTGATTCCTTCGCCACATCAGAGCTAAATTCTATGCTTCTCATTCTCACTTACTGGATCCTTCCCACAACTTCCTGCCCCTTACCCCCACTCCAGCCTAAACACACCCTGACAACAATGATTAATCATGTTTTAGTGTGTTTAAACTGTCCCACTAGACTACAAACTCCATCATTGGTAGAAATCATATTTACTCACCTTTGTCTCCTCCATGCCTAACACAGGGCCTGTATATAGTAGGTGTTCCAAAAAATGTTTGCTAAATTTTGACTTCACATACAGTGAATACATTCAGTCTTATGGCCTCTTGCAAGCATGATTTAAGTTTAGGGTGAGGGGTTAATTTAAGATCATTTCAATAACTGTTTAGTCATATTAAAAGTCTAGTTCTTTCCATGTGATTTCATCAAAGAAAAAATGTTCTAAGACATCAATAATTACAAAACAACCCTCTGACTTTGTCTATAAATCCTCTGAGGAACAGAATTTCTAGCCTAGAGAAGTAATATCTGAATCTCACACAAATATGAGACTTTAATGGTAAATATAAGACTGAATCGCAGGAGTACTGTGTTGCTACATATCAACCTGGCTGGATCACAGTGCCCAGAGTGTCCAGATATTTGGTCAAACAATATTCTAGACATTTCTGTGAAGGATAATTTGTGGATAAAATTTACATTTAAATCAAAGGACTTTGAATATAGCAGGTTACCTTCCATAATGTGAGTGGGCCTCATCTACTCAACTGAAGGCCTGAATGAAACAAAAGGCTGACCTAAGAGCAAAAGAAATTTCTCCAGCAGACTGCCTTCAGTCTTCATCTGCATCATCAGCTCTCCCTGGTTCTACAGGAGACTGACTTGGGACCAGAATTGCAACTTGTTCCTGAGTTGCTTCCACAATAGAGAGAGAGAGAGAGAGAGAGAGAAAGAGAGAAAGAGAGAACATCATCCTTTTGATTCTGTTTCTCTGGAGGATCCTGACTCTAATACAGATAGCAGTAAGGAAATAATTTATCACTCAAAACTAAAGACATGATCTGTCACCCACTTCAGAAGACATAGTCCTGCCCTATATGTGAGGAATCCCAAAGTTTTGCTGCAACTACCCAGAGTTTATGGCTATGTTTCTGCAGTCTCATAGGATACCTGGGTCATGTTGAGTGAGGTACGATATTTATAGGAAATTAAGGGCAAGAAAGGGCTGACTGCAATCAAAGGAGACCTCTTCCCAGTTCCCCTATAATCAGCAATACTGAGTTCCATAAACACAGAATTTACACACACACACACACACACACACACACACACACACACATACATTTTCTGTGAGATTTTGTACTACCCTCTCTGAAATCCTCCTAACCTGAGTTCACCATGTTACGAGACTGGATTATTGTGCCTATTCTCCCAAAATCAATCTGTTGAAATCCTAATTTCCAATATGATGGTATTAGGATGTGGGCTTTTGGGAAGAAATTAGGTCATAAGTATGGAGTCTTCATGAATGGGATTAGTGCCTTTAAAAAAGAGACCCCAGAGAGCCCTCCAACCCTCCTTCCACCATATGAGGATACAACAAGAAGATGGAAGTCTGCAAAGACAACTCGCCTCAGAATCCAACCATGCTGGTGCTCTGATCTTGGACGGCCATCTTCCAGAACTGTGAGGAATACATTTCTGTTGCTTATAGGCCACCCATTCTATGATGCTTTGTGATAGCAGCCTGAATTGACTAAGATAAATGAACTGAACCCACCCCTCCAGCCGATGCTGGAAACTTCCCTTCCATCCTGGCTACAAGATGTAGACTCACTGTGGTCCCTCTGTATGAGGGTGGATAAATGCTCAGGCTTTGAAAGCTCTAACAGAAAAGCTCTATACATAATGCCAAGCAAGCTGGCTATGTAAATAGACCCTACTCAGGATTGGGAGCTAAGGAATAATTTGAGGGTCAGTCCTTCTAGTGACCTTTGGATATAGTCCTAATGCCTGGTATTTATCTTCCATTTTTCAATGCATAAGCATTAGGGAATGAGTACATCTAAGAATATCCACCTAGTGTAAGATAGTCATGGTATAACTTTCATTCAATCAATAAAAATGTCTCATCTATATTTAAATATTTGTTAAGCCACTATACTATGCTGAACACTGTGCTAATGTCCAAAGATACACTACTGAGCAAAGAGAATCCTAAAAGACAGTATTTTAATGAAGGTTACATGCCAGTGGGAAGGCTGACATTGATCAAAGAATCATAGAAATAAATGTATAATTGAACTGTTTTCTGTAATAAAAGAGAAGAGGCATATAGCATGAGAGAGCATTGGAGCAGGCAGGATTCTAAAATGGTCCCTAAGATTCTTGCCCCCTGGTGCATAAACATTGTATCATCCCCTCCTCTTGAGCATGAGCAAAGCATGTAAATATGATGAGATACCTCTCCTATGATTAGGGACTAATCCGTTGACTTTGGGTTCATCAAAAGGGAGATTATCCTGGGTAGACCTAGGTGGCCTAATCAGAGGAGACATTAAAAGAGGGAGAAGCATCAGAAAGATGCACTCCTGCTGACTTAGAAAAAAGCTAACAGCCATGCTATGATCTCCCTATGGGTGTCATAAGGCAAAGAACTACAGACAGCTTCCAATTGCTGAGAACAATCCCTGGTCAGCAGCTAGCAAGAAAAAAGGGACTTCAGATTTACAACTGTGACAAAATGAATTCTGCCACTAATCAGTGAGCCTGCAAAAGGGACCCCAGCCTCAAATGAGAACAGCATCCCAGTCATCCTCTGAGTTCAACCTTGTGAGATCTGAGCAGAAGGTCTAGCTAAGATCGTACAGACTCCTGACCTAAGAAAACTATGAGATTATAAATGTATGATCCTTAAACCCCTAAATTAGTAATGACTGGTTTTGCAGCAATACCAAACTCATACAAGCATAGAAGGCATGCTGACCTAGCCAGAGACAACTTTCCCAAGGAAGGTATGTTTGAACTAAAATCTGAGGAGTGAACTGGATTTAATCCGGGGAAGAGAGTTAGAGGTGAGGGGAATCAGATGTAAAGGATTTAGATTTCAAATCTTTGAAAGGCCTGGGGCTGAAGGAAGCATGGCAAATACAAGAGATATCAAGACATCTAGGGTGATAAAGAAGAGGGAAATATACTAGAAAAAAAATAAAGAAAATTAGACTGAAGAGGAGAGAGTAGGATCGATGAAGCAAGACTTACAAGACCATGTTAAGAAGTTCACATTTTATCCTCTATGCTCAGAGTGTTGTTAGCATTTCCCCTCTAGTGTCATCAGAGGGTATCTCTTTTACCAGACGTCTCCAGTCCTAGGAGGCTCCAAGGAGCAGCTCTATAGCTTTTAAGGGATTTTAATATGAACTCTGCCACTAGAGGACATAAAGATCATTCTAATCTGCCCAAGACCTTTTGATGAACATATAGGATTGTCTTCTAGATCTATTTGAAGATCTTATGTTTCTTAAGTACTTCCCTGTGTCAAACTTTGAAGTAAGTTGAGAATTAAGAATCAGGAGGGAAGCGACGGGTGGAGAACAGAGGAGAAGAAAAAGAGAAGATTCTCCACATGTCCAAAAGTGTAATATACTTTGCCCCTAAACTCTACTTTCCGACTATCCTAGCTCTCCTTTTACAGAAAGAGGTCCTATTTTAGAGGAACTCAGGATACAATAGAGTTTTCTGAGAGTAAACACATTTATATAGCTTACATCTATACAGTACCTTTTGCTTTTGTTTTGCTTTTCTTTGGTATTCAAGATCATTTAATTACTTTTTAATACTTCCCTTCATCACTAAACTGAATAGACATCAGTCTAGATTCAGTATTCACTTACTATATGGCATTTAAGAATAGAGCACAGATGACCAGGAGCAGTGGCTTATGTCTGTAATCCCAGCACTTCGGGAGGCCAAGGCGGGCAGATTGCTTGAGCCCAGGAGTTTGAGATCAGCCTGGGCAACATAGTGAAACCTGGTCTCTACCAAAAGAAATCAAAAAATTATCCAAGCATGATGGAGCGTGCCTTATGCAGTACCTTTTGAATTAAGAGTTAGCCAGGGAAGTTTTCAAATATTCTCATTGACCACTCTTTTACTGTATGTGAAAAGATCATGTTTCTCATGTGACATAAAATCCATCTTCTTTATTCTCAGACTTCCATTTCAAAACTTAAATGCCAAAATTAAGTCCAATTTCACATTTATATTCCTTTAAGAAATCCACACAAACCTCAACTTAATTAAGTCAAACATACTGCTAAAGTTAGCATAAAGAAAGCAAGTATTTCTCAGGTTTTCACTGCCTACCAGGGAAAGTTTCATTCTTAAACACTTTTAAAAGGTGACTGATAAAGTATAATACAAATTACATAAGTTATGGTTCACTAGATTCAGCAATTCCGTATTATATAGAAATTTAATCAATCTTTCAGGAATTGCAGACGTATCACAGTAGGAGGTACTTTTGACCTTTCATGGAGAGGTAAGCAAGATGAGATACTAAGCTGCATATTTCAGTGGGTTTGTTGGATTATGTATAATTGTCTTTTTCAGAATTTCTGGCCAAATTTGAGCCTTCCTATTCGGTAATTCATTCTGTTTTACATATGAAAAGCAAAACCCGCTATTTACCTATTTGAAAAAATTTGCCTTTATTCAAACCTAAATCTTGTCTCTTTCTGCCTCAGGAAGGTTAGAGAATAAGAATAAGTAAAGGAGAGCACCATGCAAAGCTATACAGAATATATAAAAACCATCCTCTTTCAGTCCCTGTATACTTCCCTCACAGTTCCAGTTAACAGTGGTTGTCATCATTGTTAATGGTGCTCCATTTCATTCTTAAAAGTGTGCCAGTTTGGATGATAAATTGTATGCTCACCCTAGTTGAGTTTGGCATTATGTACAGGAAAGTAACCCTACTGCATCTGTTGAGTTGCCATTAACATAGGTTGAGTGGAGATGGAGAAGGGTTATGGTGTTCACTTCAACACTGCCCAAAATAGGATTTTAAAGAAGTGGAGAATTCTATGAATGAGAAATAAGAAACCTGGAGACATGGGTCACCCATAAGCAAAAATGATGATAAATAGCTTTTTCTGAATCAAAACAATGCAAAAATGTCATATACAATCGAATGTACATGACTCTGACACTTAAGATTGTGTTCTTTTTTCCATTCTAAGGGTTTCAGTATTTAAGATTTAAAACAAAACACAAACTTTAGAATTCAACTAGCCAGAACTTCTTCTCATTTGGCAGATGAGAAAGTGAAGCACCAGAGAAGGCAATGGTTTTCCCAAGATCACCCCACTCATTGATTTTAAAAGGAAACTGCAAATCTCGACTCTCAAGTAAGTTTCTTCCCATAAAATGTCCTCCCTCCTGTCTTACAACTAGAACTCTATCTACAACCATAGATTCTGAGTATACTTATATTTTCTAATTATGTATGTCCAAGTCTTAAGGATATCTGTCAGTTACCTGGACTTTACTGTAGCTCCAGGTACTGCCTTCACAAAAAGAAGGCACTGTAATGTGATTTTAATTAGTATTCTCACTAATATTAAACCATGTTAGGGCTGGGCAGGGTGGCTCATGCTTGTAATCCCAGCATTTTGGGAGGCTGAGGCTAGTAGGAGTTCAAGACCAGCCTGAGCAACATAGCAAAACCTCATCAAATTTTTACAAAAATATGCTGGGCATGGTGGCATGTGCCTGTAGTTCCAGCTACTCTAGATGCTGTGGTCAAAGGATCTCTTGAGCTCAGTAGGTTGATGATGCCATGAGCCATGATTGTTATGACCGTGCCACTGCACTCCAGCCTGGGCTGTTAACAGAGTGAGACCCCAACTCAAAAAAAAAAAAAAAGGTGTATGTAAATAAGCCTGTAATTTCAATGTAACTTTTTAATTCCTGTTAAACAAATGCATCAACACTTGATAACTACATCATATACAAAGGATGGAGTTACAGTTGCTCTGAACAGAGCATGGAAATAGACAATTAGAAACTGTGTTGTACTAGCTAAAAATGCTCTAATATAAAATTACTGTTATCTGCTTTCAGATTTTATTTTGAAAGCCATCGTATACAAAATAACCCTTAAGCTAATTACGTGTTAAGGATGCGATCACTCACAAATACACTTGCCCATTTTATAAATTCGTAGAATTTATATTTTTTAATTTCTGTATCTTAAATGTTTAAAAAATTAAAAATTCATTTTGAATACTATGCTTTAACTCAATAATGACACACTGTTTTATACTCTTAGGAAATTTTGAGTGTACTACTTCAAGTTCACTGAAAATACTGTAACATTAGTCAAAGATCAGTTCCACACATGAGTTTCAGCCTATGTCTTTACTCCTCTTCCGATGCATTTTGAATGCGAAAGAAGAGAAATGTACTAGTCTTCTTGAGCAATCTATTAAATATTGAAGAGAGATTTAAATCCAGGGAACTTCTCAGAAAAAAAAAAAACTACTGGCATGTGACTTGAGTGTCTGAATTCTGCTCCTTTCATGTTTACCAGTGGTGGAATTGGAGAACTACTACTTGGCTGGCATAATGGCATTTGTCCACAGGGTTCCAAGTTCTTTGAGAAAATAGAGCATGAAATGAATATATGTTCCTCTCATAACAAAAATAAATAAGTACAACATTGAAATTGCATGTGTACGAACAACATAGCCATCACTTGATACTAACTTCCTAAACTCCAAATGTATTTTTTGGTATTTTATAACTACCAAGTTAAGTTTCCAAGTGTTCATATCTTTTACCTAATTATATCAGATTTTACTCTGCATATGCTGCAAAATAAACACTTAGTATCAAGCTTTGCCCTGGATCTTTTCCTTGAGAATATATTCTGGTAACAGATCAAGAGAAAAAAGAAACTTGAATTCCAATTCTAGTTTCATTCAAAATCTACATGGCCTCCCATGTGTCACTCTTCCAGAAGAACAGAATTTGTCTGTTCACAGAAAAATGGTCTCCTCTCTATGGTTCCTGTAATTATAAAGAAAAAGAAACTGCTTTATGTATGTAAAGCACTTAGTGCACAAGCAAAAATGCCAAATATGTAAACACTAAATTATACATGCTAGGTATTATGCAGGATTCATGTCATGTCCTACAGAAAACTTCCTGAGAATTGCAAACGTTTTTTACCTATTCTTGATTCCTCTAATTGTATTATTAGGGCATATATTTCAATGCAGGAGCTTTTCTTGACACTAAGAACAGATATTTAACCACACAGAGCCAGGCTCGGTGGCTCAGCCTGTAATCCCGCACTTTGGGAGACTGAGGTGAGTGGATTGCCTGAGCCCACGGGTTCGAGACGTGCCTGGGCAACTTGGCGAGACTTCATCTCTACAACGGGTGTGGTAGCACACATCTGTAGTTCCAGCGACTTGGAAAGCTGAGGTGGAAGGATGGCCGGAGCCCAGCAGGTCGAGGCTGCAGTGGCCGGGAACGGCCACTGCACTCCAGTCTGGGTGACAGAGTGAGACTCCAACTCAAAAAAAAAAAAAAACCACACAGAAATAATCCTTAGGCGCATTCTCATCCTGACATCATGGATATACAGAAAAAGAGACATACACATAGATAAACCATCATGAGAATGACCACTGGTAAGTGTATTATTATTGTGCAATTTTAATTATTGTCTTATTATAAAACCAGTACATGCCCATTCAACATTGTAAAACATGCAGTAAATTTTATGCAACATTCATAAATTCAAACATTATAAAAATGTGCCTTTAATGAACGAAAATAATATTTTGCTTTTCCACCCTAAGAACTGAGAAATAGCCATGTTAACTAAAAGGAGCACTTGGCTGCAGAGAAGGAAGTCTGGAACTCTGGCTCTAATTTGCTATACTTTATTCTAAATGTGTTTCAGTGCCTGCTTTGAGCCAGAAGTTGTGCAAGGGCACAGGAATAAAACAGGAAACTAAGATCCCTGATGTCAAAGAGGTCACAATTAAGAAAGAGGAAAGTAGGTAGTTATAAGATACATACGTGCTTTAATATGGGAGTCTAGAAAGTGATGTGACCCAAAATAAAGGACCCTCTCTGTTCCAGGATTGGAGATCAGGAAGGGTATCACAACATGTAAGTGAGTTTCAGAAATAATAGCAATACAGTAACTGCAAATAACATCTATTGAGCAAGCCCTTGCGTCAAGAACTGTGAATAAAATATTTCATATACACTATCTTATTTAATACCTCTAACATGAGAGGATACTTACTATTGTGTCCCCCATTTTACAGATGAGAAAATTGAGACTTAGAAACGTGACACTTAAAAATGTGAACCAAGTAACAGGCCATCACATAGAGGAATTTATAATTGAACTGAATCTTGGCAGATGAGAAAGCTTCATAACGAAACCTAATTTGGAAATAAACATCAGATAAAGTATGAATAAACGACTGATGGTCACATTCTTTTTGTCTTTTGGTTTCATTATCCAAAAATAAGATCAATAATATAAGCCGGGCATGATGGCTCATGCCTGTAATCCTAGCTCTTTGGGAGGTGAAAGCAAGAGGACTGTCTAAGCCCGGGGGTTTGAGACAAGTCTGGGCAACTTGGCAAGACCTCAGCTCTACAATAAATCAAAAAATTAGCTGGTGTGCACCTGTAGTCCCAGCTACTTGAGAGGCCAAGGCAGAAGGATCGCCTAAACCCAGCAGGTCAGGCTGTGATAGCCATGAGACTGCCACTGCACTCCAGCCTGGGCGACAGAGTGAGACCCGCCTCAAAAAAAAATCAATAATATAAAGCCCAGTAAATCATTCATATAACAGATATTGAGCACCTACCATGCCAGGTGCTATGTTAGGAACCTGAGATCCCATGGTGAACTGGACCTATGTTATCCAATACAGTAGACATTACACACGACAATTAGAACTTCAATTAATTCTAATTAAATAAAACTAAAAGTCAGTTTTTCAGTCACATTAACCACATTACAAGGGTTCAACAGCCACACTGATTTACGGCTCCTATACCGAATGGTGCAAAACAGAACATTTCCATCATTGCAGAAATACTTCAATGGCAGCACCGAATGAGACAACTGTGGCAACTACCCTCCTGAAGCTCACATTTTAGTGGGTAGAAAGACAATAAATCAGCAATTACTCGAATATTGTATTATAGTATGATATATGCCATAAAAAAGCTAAAAGGGCAAAAACAACAACAACATGTAATTAGGAGACTTAACCTCGACTGAGGACTAGGGAAGTCCTCTCTGGAAACGTGACATCACACTTGAGATCAGGAAGATGAGAAGGAGTTAGCCAGGGGAAAAGGTGGAGAGGAGATTTCTGAACAAATAGAAACATGTGTGCAAGCTCTTAAAAAGGAGTTTGGGAGGAACAGAGTGGCTGAAACACAAGAAGACAGAGTGGAGTAAGGGTGCTTAGTGAACTGCTGGGGTCAGCAGAGACCAAAGCAGGTGGAACCAACCTAAAGTGCATGAGAACTGATGAAAGGGCTTAAGCAGAGAAGAATGTCACATCTTACTGGTATTTCTAGAAATATCACTCTGCCTGTAAGAGAAAGAATGAACTTGTAGAAGAGGGTAACAGTTGGAAACAGCGAGACAAAGTTATTCTGGTATTCCGGCAGGAATAAATGAGGGTTGTGGCTTAGACTGGCTCTACATCAATATGCCAAAAAATCAATTCATCTAAGATCAATTTTCTGGGACAATTCACCTGAAGATCAATTTGCTGAGCAGCCAATTCACCAAATCTGCCACACATCAATTAACTTCTGAGAGAACGTAACACCTTTCTGAAGAACTAGACATGGAGTCAGCAGCTGAGAAGCCTGGACTGCTTTCATAGTGGCTGAGAGGAAAATGTCAGTGACTGGCCATGAGAACAATGTCTTGAACTCACAAAGGAACTTACTTGCCATTAGACCTGGCATAAGGTGCCACTTTAAGAGGCAAACCTTAGCCACAGGTACTTGCATATCCATCACGATGCCCTGCCCTCTTAGGAGCCAGCACAAGCCTCGAGCTTCTAGAACTGTTTTTTCAGCTACTCCAAAGTCAAAAGTATTTCTCCCACTGGATTTCCTGGCCTTGGCAGATTAGATGTCCTAACTGAAGTCCCCGTGGGTGAGGCTGTCAAAAATGGACAGAAGGACGGCCACAGCTTGGACCTGAAAACTGAGTATTTGCCAACTATTACAGAGTTTGCTCAGCCTTCGAGTGAAAACTGCCCACCTCTACTAAAACAGAGAAGAGAAATGAGGAAGAGGTCTGTTAAAATATATTACCTCATAGGAGGTTCATGGAAGTGGTTAATTCATTACATTTCTATGACATAAAATAGTTTTCTTCTGAGGAAAAAAGACAATATAAACATACAAGTCAGTAAATAAGCAGTTTAAGTTCACAATACAGAGCTGAATGTAGATTGATGATTTTTCAAATAGCCAACAGTAGTGATTATGACTATGAGTAATGAGGGGGGAAAAATTGCAATTTTTGGGTAAATTTTGTAAACTTTCTCAACCTGGAAATGCAATCATTAACTATAAAGTCACATATAAAGATTAAAAATAAAGCAAAATAACATTTTTAACAGATTTATATTCATTTTTCAATGTGAGTGGATTTTTATTATATTAATTTGCATTATAACAATAGACTATAGATAAAATAGAAAAATAAAACCAAATTAAAACATTGCACCATTGCCTTTCTTTTCCAAGAAGGAGGGAAAATAAAGTCTTCGCAGGTTTAGAAACGTTGATACATTTAAAAATTAATATTGGCAGTCTTTAATCTATTTACTTGACACTTTCAAGATTGTAATTAAAGAAGCTCAATAAATGCATAATAGACACAGGAACAGATTAAAGGTGACATTCCACCCATGAGATCTCTTTCAAATAGTAACAAAAAGACAAAAATGATAAAGGTCTAATTTTGCTTTCACTGATAGCCATATTCTGGGCCCTCTGAGAACCAGAACATTAGCATTCATAGTTGTTTGGAGCACATCTTACAGTTCAGCATTTCAAATTCACTCTTCCCTATAGTTGAGAGAAAATGGCCAGTAAGAGGTTACAGTAAGAGGTTAAATTAAGAGTTCATAGTCTGCCTTTCCTTGGACCATGGGGATGGTCTTGTCCGTTCCTGCTTTTCTGGGTCCCTGGAGCTCCCTGTACAACTTTATGATATGGCAAGTGCTTAAGGAAAAGGTGTTGTCTAAACCACTGTACCCTGCAAGGTAGGACTCTAGCACCTGTAATAATGTATCTTAGTTACTAAACCAAACACTTGCTCCTGTTATACTAAGGCAAATACAATTTTGCCCCTAGGTTTTAATAGCTCTAAAACCTAGAATAGGCCAAATCTGTTATGAAATGTTACCAGATAATATCTTCAACCAGGGATCTGAGTACATTCACATAAAGTGTACCCTATCTTTCCATCAAGGTTTCTGTCAAGAATCTCTTAGCTTTACTAGATATGTTTTAAACTATTGTTTCAGCACCAAGATCGAGTAGTAGTTTTCAAACATGAATAAACAGCATAATCATATTTTAAAGGGCAGCATACACTTTATTATGTAAATCAACACCAATATTGTGGAGAAAATCCAGGGATTAAATTAACTGGTGACATTGATTTAATGGTGTCCATAGTCTTATGCAGGACTAGTGCCAACCAGTAATTCACCCAATTAACTTTTAAAAATTCCCCAGGATTCAGAAAGAAATTAATTTTCCAAGAATTTTAAAACATTTTTAACATAATGCAGGCTATCACAAAAATCTAAAAAGAAAGTGCAAAGAATGTTTAACATAATATAGAATCCAAGAGCAAATATTCATGTCTCTGTTGTCAAGTGTAAATTTGAATTATTGCTAAGGATTATTGTAACAGAGGAGTAGCAGTGAGACTTGCAGATGTAGCAAATTCATTGTATGGCTTACAACCAATCTAAATTCAGTGTGCCACCACCTGTAAACATGAGCAATAGATTTCTTTTTTTAAATGGCCTGGAAAGTATCTAACAGGCTATCCTTGGGGAACTAACACTTTTTGAACTAATTAATCACGGAATGCCACCACTGCTCTACTCCAATGAATATGAAAAAGGAGTTATTGGACGATAAAAAAAATTCTCTAGGAAAGAAAGTGTTGTTAATGCCACTATTGGAGGGAAAACTCTCTTGTGAACAGCTCCGAATCCTCTTCAAAAATTATCATTTTAAACAGAAAAGAAGAAATTATTTTAATACTGAAACTAAACATTTTTATTTGCTTAGCACTTTGAAAGAAACATGAGATGAAGAGCAACTAGGTAATGAATACTGAGAACAGTAAAAGGAAACGATGTTTTGTAATAGGTCGAGTTCTAGCCTGGACTCGGTTTCGAAGGGGACTGACCTCTATTTTTGACCTGACAATTAACCCGCTTTATAACTCCAGACAACTGACTTCAGTTCTGTTTCTCAGTATCCCCAAGTATGAAAGGAAGTTAGACTAAATGATCTTTAATATCCCTTCCAGCCTTAATCTTCTATGAAATGTCAACATTTTTAGAACTACTTTTTCTTTCACATCTGTACCAGCTTTGTCAATACTGAGGCCACTATAGGAGAGTTATGATTTGGGTTTAACATTTACAATCAATATTTGAGTTTTCATTATTACTTAGCTAAGTGTCTGATCCTGACAGTGTTTGCTGTCTCACATACTTTAATAATAAACAAGGCAATCTTTATGAAACGAAGCAACACATAGGAGGTTGTGACTGACCAGAGACAAACATCAAACCTAAAATACCTTGAATATATTAAGTCTTCTTAGGACTTCAAAGCACAATGCATTTTTCTTATTCATTATCTTCCTATAGTCTTCGAATTATCTGCAGAATACTAAGATATATTTAACAAATGATAGAGATGTGAGAATTTTGCAATTTGTTACAAGAATCTATGAAATAAGAACTGTAATTCTTGTTCAACTGTTTGCTGTAAGAAGCTACATGAACATTACAGTAAGTACGATAGATACAAAATCTGAAGACACCTGCCAACAGGCTCCTGAAAATAAAATACATGTGCATAAAAATAATTATCTGCCAGCAAGGACCATAAATAAGAGTATAAAGTGTGAATCTACCTCAAACAGTATAGTACACTCAAATGACATATAATATACTTTCTTGGTAACAATAAAAATAACTAACATTCATGAGATTTCATTATGAATTTACAATAACTGATAACTTCACATAAACTTTTCATTATAGAATCTGGAGGGCTAAAACTACATGTCCCACATTTTCTTATATCTAGAATGCCAGAGTCTAGGTGTTAAAAATTAGATGCATTTGCGTGACACTTGAGTTCAACACTAATTTACAAGGAGGAGAAATTGTGATGCACAAGGCATTCATTTTTTCTGGGCCAGATCTAGTAGGTGTGGCATGACTCTGGAGTCTACAGTTCTGGTGGTAGATTTTTGATTCCCCAGTCTCTTCGTTGCAACCGAGTTTGTGATTTCCTTGGCATAACTGTTCTGCAACATTGTTCCGGGAGTCTTTCTAGAGGCCTAGGCACCTCCTAGAGTTCCAACATTCTGTAACCACCTAACTCCTTGCTTTTAATTTCTTTCTGCTTAAACTAGCTGAAGTGGTGTCTGTTATCATCAGATAAACCCTTGACTGATATAGAATTTGTTACCAGGAATAATTGTGAAGGAAACACTTAAAGGTCAACATCTGAGTTTGTTTTAAAAAAAAATTTTTTTTTAAAGCAAGGACTTGATCGTCAGAAAGGATTGAATATCAGTACACTATGGTCTCTGGTAGTAAAACAGATACTTCAGTTACCATCTAAGGTCACCTGGAATGAAGTGCCATTGATTGCATAACTTTAACGAAGTAAATGATAGTTTCCAAAACATAGTATGATGAACATAGGATGCAAGGATGATCAGGTAGATTAGTGATTTGTATCTGTAATGGAGAATTAAAAGAAAAAAATAATAGGCCCTAACATAAATTATTTTTTAAGCCAAAAGCATAAAAACAGGGAGTTTCTCTGCCTGCCTTAAAAATAATCTCTTATGTCTACTGTCAAAGAACTGATTAAAGAAAAACCACAGAATCGTATCCTGTAGTTGCTGAATTGCAGCAAATCTTATATCTCTTAGGTGAAAATTAGAAACTTCATTAAGAAAGAGTAGGATCTTAAGAATTTAAAGGTGACAACTGGGATCACTCAGGTATCTTTGAGTACATAGTGCCCCCAAATCCTACTGAACCTCCTGAGTCAGCAGACATTTTCTCCCCAACTGATGAGGCTGGTTCTACCTTGTAATAAGACCTGATAATGACCCTTTTGTGGCTGTTACCTTATAAAGGGTTGCCATTTCTCTTCATGCCACATTCTATTTTCTTCGAGACCTGTGTCAAATATCATCACGTCATAAGTTAGTTCCCTGAAACCTAAACTCAGTGGTGTCCTAAAATAATTTGATGGGGATATTAGAAACATCTTGGTACTGCATTATGTGAAAGATGGAATGCAAGACAGGGAAATAGAAATGTTGGGATGAATTTATCACATGCAACTGTCTCCTATTTCTCACATGCCCAAAGCATACTCCCTTCACAAGTATACTGACAAATGATTGGTCCAAGGTACACCAATATCCTTAGAAAGCACTGTTATAGCTCTCCTCTATGTCATGAAGAAGAGTGGTATACATTGAGGTGGATTCTTAGATTTTCAGTAGAGATAATTAGATTCAAATATGGCAGAAACTTTGCTGCAAAAGGCGAAGAGAATATGGTTACCACAACAGGTATCATAGCTAAAGGTAGAATAAACTTTGATAATAACTAATTGACCATAGAGTACATATAACTAAAATAAATGGGCAGCCTAACTTGATCTAAATAGTGAAAACTTCTAGATATGGTTAAAAAAAAAAAGCCTGACTTGAGTCACCCTGGTAGAAAAGAAGAGCCTCTCACAAGCCAGGTACAATGTGTGAGAACAACAATGATTAACTCCCAATCTTCCCTAAACAACCTCAGCGTGACGGTACATTGAGGAAAGAGAAATACACAAGTCTTTTGAAGATTTTAGCTTTGAGCTAAAATTAACTCTTTAGGGCCCACTGTGATCCACTAGTCAGAGAATAAGTTCATGGTAGTCATGGCTTCCAGTCAACAGTCATGTGACAAATGAAACTTTGGCCTGAGTCCACCACTCAGTCAGTTCAGTGTGTCTGCAAACTTATCCTCTAGATATTTACCAACTTTCTGAGAATATGGTGAAAATACACATTTTTGACAGATGGCAAAATCCCATCAATTGTTGTCTGATTCATGGAGTGAGAGTTGATATGAATCATGGTAGCTGTGGTAACAACCCCCCAAGATGGGCTCCAATGACCCCTGCCTCTTAGTATTCACATCTTTGTGTAGCACCTTTCAACATTGTATCAGGATTCGTCTATGTGACAAGTAGAATGACATGTCCAAGGGTAGGTTATAAAAGACATTGTGGCTTTTGCCTTCTTCTTTCTCTTGGATCACTTGCTCTGAGGAAGTCAGCTGCTATGTTACAAGGAAACCAAACAACTGTTTGGAAAGACGCATGTGACAAAGAACTAAAACTTGTCAACAGCCACATAAATGAGCTATCTTGAAAGTGGACTTTTCGGCCAAGTGAAGTGGCTCAAGCTGTAAACCCAGCACTTTGGGAGGCCCAGGCGAGAGGATTGCCTGAGCCCATCGATTCGAGACTAGCCTGGGCAACATCGTGAGACCTCGTCTCTACAATAAATCAAAAAATTAGCTGGGTGTGGTAGTGCGCACTTGTAGTTCCAGTTACTTGGAAGGCTGAGGCAGAAGGATCACTGGAGCCCAGCAGGTCGAGGCTGCGGTGGTGGGGAGTGTGCCACTGCACTCCAGCCTGGGTGACGGAGTGAGACTCCAACTCAAAAATAAACAAATAAATAAAAATAAAAAAAGAAAGTGGACTAGAGACTATCAATCCAGCTGACATCTTAACTGCAATCTCAGAAGAAATCCTGAACCAGAACTACCTAACTAACCACCCCTGAATTCCTGACCTAGGAAAACTGTTCTTAACTGTTCATCAAATTCATCTTTTAAAACTACATATGAGCAGAAACATGGACCCAACCATGCTGCCCATCAAAGCTGAACTGGATAAAAAAATGTGGTACATATAAACAATGGAATATTATGCAGTCACAAAGAAGGACAAGCATATGGACTTTGCAGCAACTTGGATGGATTTAGAGTCAATCATACTCAGTGATCTATCACAGAAAAAAAGAACTGAGTACCATACGTTCTCACTCATCAGCAGACCTTGAACAATTATCATAATACTTTAAGAATGGGATTGGCAGTAGTGGGAAACTGCCAGGAAATTGGGGGTGGGATTGGCAGTTGAGGGAAGCTGTCAGGGGAGGGAGGGGTATACCTCATCAACAAGGGTACCTGTATAATGAACATTTGTATACTTAACCCTGAATTGTACCCCACATCTTTAAAGTAATAATAACAATAATAATAGTAATAATAATAATAAAACTAATTATGACCCTGGCTCAGATTCTGAAGATTCTGGTAAAATATCTGGGGTGGATAGAACTTAACCATTTATAACAAAAACAAAACAAAATTTTTTTTAACTCTGATTTACAACAGGATTATAAATCACTCTTCTATACTGATTTATATCTTCTTTGATTCCAATTTTTATAGTTTTTTTGTTGCATTATTTTTGTAAATGGCCTTAAATATAAATAGAAATAAGGCAAGAAATCAATCAATCCTAACCAAACACTAAATCCCATTAACGTACAAGAGCAGTATCCAGAGCCATGTCTAAGATGGCAATAGGAATTTCATTGTATTTTCTCCTTCTTCTTCCTCCTGTCCCCCCAGAATTATTATTTGGATGAAAAAAAAGCAAAATTAAAGTTAAGGTATAACTTAAAAGGACAAAGGTTACACATGTACAGTGTGGTTGGTCAACAGAGAGATGAATCAGAAAATGGCATCTTCCTGCTCTGATTAGTAACTCTGGGCATTGGCTTGGACCTGAGGTATCTTTCTGTATCTGGCACAGAAGAATCTTTTTTCCCTTGGTGGGCTGTCATCATGCAGGGCTGCCCAACCACTAGAAAGAGACAGCCAGCACAATTGCCACATCCTAGGAACAGCTACCCAATCTCAAACGTTCATAATATATGACAGGCTTAATAGGCAAAGTCTACAAAACCAAGATTTGGGTTCTGATCTGCAAAATCCTGATACAGGTGTGAACAGCAGCAACTCCCAACCCAATCTAAAAGGAACTTACCTAATCCCATCACCAGCTGTTGTAAAATCTGGGGATCATTTCTTTTTTTTTTTTCTTTTTTTTTTTTTTTTTGTGAGTTGGAGTCTCACTCTGTCGCCCAGACTGGAGTGCAGTGGCCGCTCCCGGCCACCGCAGCCTCGACCTGCTGGGCTCCGGCGATCCTTCCGCCTCAGCCTTCCGAGTAGCTGGAACTACAGGCACGCGCTACCACGTCTGGCTAGTTTTTGATTTATTGTAGAGACGAGGTCTCGCCAAGTTGCCCAGGCGGGTCTTGAACCCGCGGGCTCAGGCAATTCACTCACCTCGGCCTCCCAAAGCACGGGATTACAGGCTGAGCCACCGAGCCCGGCCAGGGATCATTTCAATGGAATTAAACAAGAGAAGTTTGGGCCAGAGACATGGAAATAAAATGGGTTCCATAATAACAGTATGAACAAAGCAAGGATCAGGGAAAACTCCAAGCAAGATAACAAGGCCTAGAAATTTGGCTTTGAGCATTTTTCAGTTCCTCTTTGCCACAAAACATGGCCCTTTCTGAGGTGCTCAGGAACCTAATTCAACTCCCCAGCCCATTTTGGCAGCCCTATACTGCTTTGACAGAGTTTATATTCCAATCCATCCATTCCTAATCACTATCTTCACAGATTAGCTTTTCTGCATAATATTCTTTCCGCAATCTCTGTTGCAGTTGGCAGTTGAAAACAGTTTGTGGTGTTGTCTTCCTACGAGATATCTTCATTGGATCAGCATCCTTCAATCTCTTGAAACAAAAGAGTAAGTTAGTGGTAGAAATTTCTAGGACCAATATAAGTAGGACGTG
Organism: Tarsius wallacei; assembly: GCA_963574415.1. Lineage (NCBI taxonomy): Eukaryota > Metazoa > Chordata > Mammalia > Primates > Tarsiidae > Tarsius > Tarsius wallacei. Next base: position 8,513 of record CAUYQG010237127.1, on the reverse strand, counting down.
CATGTTTCTAATTATAGCATATTTGCTAGGACAGAGAAGATGTTTTTTCATATATATATTCTGTCATTCACATGACTGAAAACTCACAAAGATATCTTTAGGTCTAATAACCCCTTTACCTTTTGTCAAATTGCTCATTTCAGATAGAAGCAAGATCTGCTTAACTTTGCACAACAACCAGGACAGCATGATACAAATATTACAGTTTCTTAAATTCACTTGATAAAGTACTATCTAACAAGATTCTGGGGTTCTTTATGAGTCAGTATTATAAATATTTAAGAGTGTCATAAGGGACAGACTTGCAATTCAGTTCAAAAGAACAAACCTGGCATTCTCTTTATGTAGCATTTTTTCCCCCAAAAGTTAATATCAGTTTTTTGAGTCTGGAATGTGAAACTCCATCAAATTAATCCCAAATGCAAGATTCCAGCAACCATCAATATCCTTAACCTCATTAGAGCATATCTCTAAATTTGCAATGAGAAAATAAATATATTTTAATGTTGTAAATAAGATTTCTATATGAGACATGCAGAACTTCCAAATATACATAGGGTACATAGGATAAGGTTACAAAATAAAAATAGATTCTTACTGCATTTGAATGCAGGAATATAAAACTCCTTGGTCCTAAGCTGTATACTCAGAAAACCACATGGGGAAAAAATACTATTCAAGTCATTTAACATCATTTAGCTTTAAAAATCATGCTAACTCTTCTCGTAGAATGTCAACCAAAAAGAAACAATGTGAATTACATAGCTGCAGATATTCTTTTTTGTGTTTTCTTTGCTAGAAAATAAATAGATATTGAAAAAGAAGAAAGGAGTGGGGGCTGGGGAAACTAGGCAAGTGGAAAGAGATTCCAAAAGGATTTATATGTATAAAGACCATATCTTCTCCATCAACCCACATTCCTATTTCAACCTTGATCATTTTCTTCATGGCCAATAAGCACTAACCTAGTGTAAAATAGTGTAGAAAAAGTATATGCATATATGACAGATAAAATACAAGATGCACCCATTTTGGGTGTTTTTATCATTAACTGCTGTTGCATAAACTGAACATACAATGGGCTGTGACACTGGATAAATCATTTGTTTCCACTTGTTATTGATGACATTTCATAACTCGTTTGGGGCTCTGCTTTGCCCCGTCACTCGTGAGTTATGAGGTCATCAATCATGACTGGAAATAAGTGATTTATGTAAGTTGCCCTATTGTATATTTTACGTACAGTATACAATAAAATACACACTATTGATTTCTAATATTGTTGCATTATGTTTCTCATGTGTGCTTGTGAGTCTGTGATCCTGCATCTGCTGCAACGCCTAAGAAATATTAAAATAATTTTTAAGAAAATAAGTGCACAAAAATGATTCTAAGAACTCCTATTTGTAATTAATATCTTGGTAACATCATTTGAAAGGTCTCCTGAAATTAAAAAGCATACTTTTGCAATAAAGGAGAATTGTAGTTAAGGGCATAAAGTCAATATATAAAGTTATGATTAGAAAAAAGAAAAGAAATGAGAGTGACCCTTTCAATAGAGCATATGCCACACTGAGTAACCTACTAAGATACCGAGTAAACACTATCCACTGAGGAACATTTTGCTTTGTATATTATACTTGTTATTAAGAATCAGTGGCTAATAACCTGGATAACATGGAAATATGAAACACTTTTTCCAGCTATTTTTGGAGAGCAAAGGGATTTTTAGAGAGGAGAAAAAAATACAACATATGCTTTCCATTGATGAAACCTTACCCCCTTTAACTCCATAAGCAAGTGTGATTAACATGTCAATTGAAAATAAACATAAAGTGTTTTTTAAATGCTCTTATTTGAATGATGTTCTTTTTAAAAGGGAAGTGGTATCTTAGGAGACTAAGGAATTTTTCTTTTGCTTCCTTCCCATTCCATCCAACAACTGACTTCCTTTTTTCCTGATGAGCTTAAAATTATAAACATGGTTTTAAATACACACACACAAATACACACACACATACACACACACACACACACACACAAGAAAATGCAAAGAGATTTGAGGGAGGCAATCAAAAAACATATTGAAAATCAAACCTGGAATAAGAGCATTAAAAATCCAAGAACTTTTCAGAAATTTGCAATTACAGGAGTAATTGCTATTTTAACATGTTTTGCTTGTTCCAAAGAAGCTCTGGTTCATACACTGAAATTCAAGGAGTTTAAATCACAGCAAACCTCTTAGAAGCTGATCAAGACTAAATATACAATCAAAACAACCTATTATCTACATATTTTAGTTGATTTTTTTAAAAGTTACCTCTCTGAAAATTACTACACAGAAGATATTGACCAGCTATGTATCATCTCCAGTGATTTTTTTAAAAGCTATTTAGTCTGCAGTTTTCAGAATTTAGGTCAGATATAAATAAAATTTTCTTCTTCCATCAGGTGAGTATTAAGTATATACATTAACCTATTGAGAATAGTTGTAGAATTTGGAAATTTATAATTGCAGCTTCATTTTTTAGACTGGTTTAGATTTCTACTAATCTAATGGCCAAAAGTTTCATTCCCATTTCAAGTAATTTCTCACAATTGATTTATCTGCTTAATTTTATGATAATACTAAAAATTTAAAGCACTGTTTTATAGAGCAATGGCATAAGAGAAATAGGGATTTCAAAAGCATTTGCAACTTTTGCAATTAGATGATATATTTCTTGAGAAAGTACATCAGAGATATATGATTTAGCAAAAATTCTTAGCTTGAATCTAATATTATTTAGAGATATTTCAGTTTAAAATTTTTATCCTAGATTTTTTTTTCTAAGTGCTTTAATTAAATGTAAGGTTTCTTAGGCTAAGGCCCTTGAATGGACTTTAAGGGAGTTTACCAACTACCTAAAATTATATTTTAAATGATGTATGATGAATTCATGGAGAGAGAGAGTTCATACCATTATTAAGATTTGAAAACTCAAAGTCCAAGTCCAAAACAAATTTTTAAAAAGAGACTACAAACTACTGATGAGAGAGAGGCTTTTATCCACAATTAAGTCTATTATTCATCTTTCCAAATTGTTTATCAAATTAATTAAATCCTTACTTTTTTTTTTTTTCCCTAGGATCTCTGACCTTCTCACCCTCCACCCTGTGCCTTTGATTCATTTTGTCAATTGGTAAGAGGGAATTACTTAAACTTAGTGGCTAATTTTGCTGTCTTTCAAGTGCCTTTAGATAAAAGTATGGTTGTTAATTCAATAGTCTGACGTTGTCAACTAAAGTCACTTTTTTCTTGTGTGCAGATATCAATTAAATGTGATTTCCCTTCTCCCCATGTATTTTCAGAGTTGATGCTACTTAAATACGGCAACTCACAAATGGAATAAGAACAAGTCATCTAAGAAAAAAAAGTTCCACTTCTAAAACTAAGAGTAAACTTTGTACCTTTTAATTTCAGATTTTTACATTTGTAATGATAAAAAGTGATGAGATGTGGGAAGATTATCATTTGATATAAGAAAGCAACACAGAGAAGTAGTAAGTATAATTAGGAAGCATTCCTTGCAGATTTGTACGGTAAGTGGTGCATGATCAATCCAGTATACTTTTTAATGAAAAAAAAAAATGAAAGAAAAAGAAACGTATAAACCTGGCCTAATCAATTTAAAGCCGTTTTAATGAGCTTGTTCCCCAAGCATTAGAAATGCTGATGGAGCCGCAGCCAATATATTTGGTTGTGTACCAGGATGAATATGAGGAGACTGGGGACATAACCCCAGCTCTGCTCCTGACTCATTGAGTGACCTCAAGCCAGTTAACCCATCTGTTGTTTTTCAGAAGGTGATGACTTGGAGACTGCCTAGCAATTGCTGTGCATTAATAGGGTGACAGTCAGAGAGAAGACGCCTGGGGCAGGAGAGCTTCAGTGTGAGGAAATCAGCCTTTGCTGCTCTGCCCAATCATGTGATCGCCGCTGCTTTTTCAGGGGGCTTCCTGCCATTGTTGCTCCAGCTCTGGAACACCCCTATGCTGCCAAAGCCACTGCAGGGGGTCACCTTTACCAGACAACCTCATTTTCAAATTTCCAGGCCACTAAATCAAATGAACCAGTGCATGGGTAATTTTTTTAAGTTGCCAAAGAGATGTATAGAAGAGATGCCTATCTTGGGAAGAGAGAATTACAGTGGGAGCTTTGCTTTGTGCTGATTGGAAAAGAAAGAAGCTCAGAAAGCAGCTTCTTGAGTTTGGGAATTATTTCGATTTTAAATTGTGTTTTGCTCTACATCAAATTGGATTAGATTTCTTGAATCTTCTAAGACTTTGATCCAACCCATTTCACATTTACAAATTAAAAAAGCAGCTTTGGCAGTGAAAATCATATAAGATACAACAAGAAAGCTTTGAGGGGCATGCAGGCATATTTAGTCTAAAGGCCTATCCACTTGTGCAATGTCTCATACCAACATGCTTGTACTTTGAGAAAATATACTCAATTCCTATCATGCTAAACATTCATCAACAGGAAAATATGCAATCATAAAATTCTGTATGCTTATCTTCCCTTATACTGTATCATGTTTCTAAATCCAATAATACTTTATTTCATTGGACTTGATGTCCTTACATTTCAGGGTATTCATAGTGAAGTACAAGTGCTGACCAGTTAAACTACTAAGCAAATTTTTAACCAAAGTTAAAATAAATGAGTGGTGTTGTATATTTGACAATCTAACATGTCCATGACAACTAGACTCACCCTAAATAACCATGCAGAAGTAAAAGCAATGAGAAAGAGAGGGAAATGACTGAGGATTCAGATGTAAAATTTAGACAACAGTAAATGTGGCTGTGCAGGAAATTTAAAGAACAAAAAGTAACTCATCACCTTATATGTGAACAGGAAGTTTAAGCCAAATATCATCCATCCAAACTCTAAGGACTAGTTCAGGCATCCCTTAAGAAATAAAAGGGTCATCAGCTACACACAAGCAGAATGTTTCAGCACAGTACACTCCAGCAACTTCCCAAAGCTGCCACGTGTGTACAGAGCTTCATCAATGGGGTTTGAAAAGCACTGCTATTCTCCAGATAGTGCTCACTACACGAACGCTAACATAAATCAAAAATACTGGCGAGTGTTCCCTGTAGTCAGTACTGCTTAATCCGCTTACTCTAACCCTTCCCACCTTCACACAGGGTCATCTCTCCATGTAACCGACATATTCCCCTTTCAAAAATCTTTTCTTTCATGAAGGTTTATAAATGCTTTATTGATTTTCCCACACAAGGCCAGTCAACTTCTGACTTCACAAGAAGAGTCGAATAAAGTGGCTGAACTCACTGCTGCTTCCCTGCCTACGTAACTAAAGTATCACCACCCAGTTAATTTTCCTTCTACTAACTGACCCGTCATAGAACAGCCGCCATCAGTCTCAGGGTCCCCAAAAGACAAAGACTTCGCTGAGCTCCTGCCTGACTACAAAGTTAGAAATCTATTGGTCAAACAACTTCATGGGTGGTTTAATTATCTTCTTAGCCTCAGTACTACATACTAGAAAAAAAAACAACCTTACCTAACTTTTCATACCTGATTATCTTTTCAACAGACCAGTAAGTCAAAAAAGATTGTCAGCTAGCACTTGCATTTTTTTAAAAAATGAGGATTGTTTATACACTTAAAAATGACTTTTGTCTCTAATTTCATTCATAATTTTCCACAGTTTTTAAGAAAATGTTTATTTTCTTTTTTTATTATTATAGGTTAATTATGGGTCTTTATAAGCAGCAATCTTTTCATAAGTAGTAATCCAATACTATAGATTTAAATATTTTTTTATATTGTTTATATTACTTATTCATAATTTTTTTCTTAGTCCTTACTGTCTTTCTTTAAACAAAATTAAGAATTTCCAAAATTGATCTTGCATCTAATTTTTCATGCTTCATAAATTGAATAGCATAATGCTAAACAAAAATTACACATACCACATATATGCTCCTTCTCCTGAAAAGTGCAAAGGCTAGTAAAACTGTCATTGGCAGTATTGTTTTCATAGAAAATAAAAAGTGGGAAAAAAAATAGAAGTGGCTATTATTTTTAAATTACATCAACTTTTAAGCCAGATCATATTAATAATCATTAAAAACTTACTCTTATAGAGAACCTTTCTCCTTAAAAAGCATTTTTAAATGTTTTCCCATGTTTTTCATTTTAATGAGTCATATACAAGAAAATTCCTCAGTGTCAAATGAACACTTTGATACATTTTGAAGATGTACACACAAAAGTAAATATCACCATAATCATAAACTAGAACATTTTCTTCACCCCTAAGTTTTGTCTCATGTCTTCATCAATTCATCTCTCCCACCCTGCCCTCTGGTAACCAATGATCCACTTTCCGTCATTACATTATTGCTTTTTGTAGAATTTTGTATAGTGAAATGATACAATATGCATTCTTTTGTGTCTGGATTTTTTTACCCAGTAGAATGTTTTTGGGATTCACCCATGTTGTTGCCAGTATAAGTAGTTTATTCATTTTCATTACTGAGAGGTGATCCATTAAATGGATAGAACAGAATTTGTTCTATTCATTCACGTATGAGTTGTTTACAGTTTTTGACTTATAAATAAAGTTGCTATGAGCATTTGAGTATAAATCTTTATGTTGATATCTATTTTCATATCTCTTGAGTAAATACCTAGGAGTGGAACTTCTGTGTTATATGTAAGTGTATGTTCAATTTTACAAGGAATTGCCAACTTATTTTCTAGAGTGCTTGTGCCATTTTGTCTTCCTACAAATGCCCACATATTCCCAATGAATGAGTTATGCAGCTGCTCCATATTTTCACCAACACTTGGTAGAGTCCATCTTTTTAATACAGTGATTTGGGTGAGTATGTAGTGGTATCTCATTTTTATTTCATTGAGATGTATTCTATATCCCATAAAATTTACATTACAAGCATATGATTCAATAATTTTTAGTAAATTTATTTTTATACTGTGAAATTGTCACCAATACTATTTTCACCAATACCAATTTTAGAACTGTTTCATCACTCGAAAAGTTCCCTCATACCTGTTTGCAATCAATCTCCACATGCACTACCAGCCTCTGGCAAACACTAATCTCCTTTATATATGTTTGACATTTGTAAAAATGCTATGTAAATAAAATCATAATCTTCTGTGTCTGGCTACTTTGACTTAGTATAATGTATTTGAAGTTTATGTTGTTGCATGTATAAGCAGCCCATTGCTTTTATTTTTAAATTATACTCCAATATATGATATGCCACATTTTGTTTATTCATTCACAAATTGATGAACATTTGGACTGTTTCAGCATGGGGCCTTTACGAATAGTGCTGTTACAGGTTGATTACTCCTTACTACAAAATGTTTGGCCCAGGCGTTTTTTGGATTTTAATTTTTTTCAGATTTTGAAATATTTGCATTGTCACTTCAGCATCCCTATCAGAAATCCAAAATGTTCAAATGAGTGTTTCCTTTGAACACCATATCAGCACTCAAAAAGTTAGAATCTGGGAGCATTTTGGGTTTCAGACTTTTGGACTAGGTGCGCCAAACCTATACAAACATTCACATACAAGTGTTGTGTGAGCATGTTTTCATTTCCGCTGGGAGAATAAGTAGAAGTGAAAGTGCTGGGTCATATGGTAAAGATAATGTTAACTCCTTTAAAAAATTGTCAAATTGCTTTCCAATCCAAACCACGATGTATTAGGGTCCTAACTGCTCCACATCCTCACTAACCCAGTTATTTCTTACCTTTTGGGTTACAACTATTCTATTAAGTGTGTAATGATACCACACTGTGGTTCTAATGACTAATACTGTTGAACATCTTTCATGTGCTTACTAACTACTCATTTTTGCTGTTCTCGTAATGACTAAAGTGTTTATATTTCACATTATATTATGAATCATGACATCATTTTGTACCTCACAAATATATGCAACTGTAATGTGTCTGTTATTAATTAAAAATAAAAATTAAACAAATAAAAAAAGCACTTACCCACTTTTTAAATTGGCTTGTCATCTTATTATTGGATTGTAGAGATTAATTATATATTCTTTTTATTAGATATAGAACTTGCAAATATCTTCTCTGATTCTGTGGCTTGAATTTGGAAGGACAATATTTTAATTTTGTTGAAATCAAATATATTAATTCTGTTATATATGAAACACTTTTGGTGTCATATCTAAGAAATCACTACCTAATCCAGTATTTCTTAATAGGGGAACTAAGACAAATGTCTCCTTTTAAAAAGTCAACATTCTAGCTGGGCTCCGTAGCTCAGCCTGTAATCCCGCCACTTTGGGAGGTTGAGGTGAGTGGATTGCCTGAGCCCGCGGGTTCGAGACCCGCCTGGGCAACTTGGCGAGACCTCATCTCTACAATAAATCAAAAAATTAGCCGGGTGTGGTAGCGCACGCCTGTAGTTCCCACTACTTGGAAGGCTGAGGC
>CAUYQG010237126.1:0-13983 GCA_963574415.1 Tarsius wallacei | reverse complement strand
TGTAGTTCCAGCTACTTGGAAGGTTGAGGTAGAAAGATCGCCTGAATCCAGCAGGTCGAGGCTGCGGTAGCCGTGAGCATACCACTGTACTGCAGCCTGGGCATCAGAATGAGACTCCAACTCAAAAAAACCAAACCCCTTCCCCCAGAAATTGGGTTACCTTCTGAGTGAGATGTCTCTGTAATGTTAAAATTTTGTGAAATAAGCATAAAAGATGTTTGCAATCAGAATAAAATAAGATTTTCTTTTTTAGATTAGAAAATATAGTTTATTTAAAAGTAAATTAGAGAGAGAAAGAGAGAGAAGATTCACCTACCCAAGGTGGGAGAGGGGGCCAAAGCCAGGAAGCATGGCGACAGCTATAACTCAAAGAGTACATGGTCACAACAGAGTCTAGTAAGGCAATGGCCTAAAATAAGATTTTTAAAAGAAAAATTGGGGAATTGGGACTTTTTTCTTTTAAAAAAGTGGCACAGGCCGGACGCAGTGGCTCAGTCTGTAAACCCAGCACTTTGGGAGTCCAAGGTGAGAGAATTGCCTAAGCCCAGGGGTTCAAGACCAGCCTGGGCAACATGGTGAGATCCTGTCTCTACAATAAATCACAAAAACTAGCTGGGCATGGTGGTGTGCATCTGTATTTCCAGCTACTTGGAAGGCTGAGATGGAGGGATCGCCTGAGCCCAGCAGGTCGAGGCTGCGGTGGCCCTGAGCATGCCACTGCACTCTACCGTGGGTGACAGAGTAAGACTCTAACTCAAAAAAAAAAAAAAAGTGGCACAACCTGTAATCCCAGCACTTTGGGAGGCCGAGGCGAGAGGACTGCCTGAGCTCAGGGGTTCAAGACCAGCCTGGGCAACTTGGCAAGACCTCATCTCTACAATAAATAAAAAAATTAGCTGGGTGTGGTGGTGCATGCCTGTGGTTCCAGCTACTTGGAAGACTGAGGCGGAAGGATCACCTGAGCCCAGTAGGTCGAGGCTGCGGTGGTTGTGAGCATGCCACTGCATCCCAGCCTGGGCGACAGAGTGAGACTCCAACTCAAAAACAAACAAACACAAAAATGTGTGAAGTGTTTATAATGGTGTCTGTCACTTAATAAATGCTCGATTAGCCAGGCAAGGTGGCTCAGCCTGTAATCCCACGCCTTGGGAGACTGAGGTGAGTGGATTGCCTGAGCCCGCGGGTTCGAGACCCGCCTGGGCAACTTGGCGAGACCTCATCTCTACAATAAATCAAAAATCAGCCGGGCGTGGTAGTGCGCACCTGTAGTTACAGCTACTTGGAAGGCTGAGGAAGAAGGATCGCTGGAGCCCAGCAGGTCGAGGCTGCGGTGGCCGGGAGCAGCCACTGCACTCTAGTCTGGGTGACAGAGTGAGACTCCAACTCGAAAAAAAAAGAAAAGGCTCGATTAAGTGGAAATTATCCTTTGCCTTCCTGGTGCTCCCACCCCTGCATCTAGGGGAAGATGACAAGGAAAAGGAATTGTGACTAAGGTCACCACCCTTCCCTGGGGGAAATAGGCCCACGCAGTAGTCTGTGAGGTCAAAAGAAGTCTGGAGGGAGACTCCTCTCATTCTGTGGCTACCTATCCTACTCCTTATTCTGGAAGGGAAAGAGAAGGAGAGCTTTTTTTCCCTGGGAACCAACAGCCCAACTCCAGGGTCCAGCCTTGTCCTTCTGAAGCTAACACCGACTCCATCCTCATTATCCCTTCAGGCAAGGCCCCCACCACAGTCCCTAACTTCTTCCACTCATAATTCACCCAGGCTTCACAAGAGCTGTCACCCTCCACATCACAGGGACAAGCCTGTCACTGGACAGTCAGGCCTAATGACTTGTGGTGACGAGGAAGTCTCATACTGGGGCACTAGTGGGCTGCCATCCCAGCGTGATCGCCTTAGGACTGGTGGGAACTGTTATGGAGAAATGTATGTGTGTGTGTATGTGAGTTTGGATCTCACTCTGTCACCCAGGCTGGAGTGCAATGGCATGATCACAGCTCACTGCAGCCTCAACCTTTCGCTTCAGCTCCTCTCCTCCTACCTACCCCTCCCGCCCCCTCCCCCCCATAACTGGAACTACACCCGAACCACCAGGCCTGGTTAATTTTTTAAATTTTCTTGTAGAGACAGGCGTCTCGTTATGTTGCCAAGGCTGGGCTTGAACCCCTGGGCTCAAGCAATCCTACCACCTGGCCTCTTAAAGTGCTGGGATTACAGGCGTGAGACACCGTGCCTGCCTGTTCCGGAGAAATTTGAAAGAAGCATTGTGTGGCAACCTGAAAGCAGAGCGGGACTGTATGCAGCAGGTCTCCACCACAACATGGACCCAGAACACACAACAGGTGAAAATGGGTGTGGAATGTTGTGTCCGGATACCCCCAGCTCCCAGCTGAGTGTCAGAGTTGTGAATTGAGGCTGCCCCTGTGGTCGGTGACATAAGTACGCCACACAAGGGCGGGGCTTGCTAGGATTTCAAACAGCTGTGCTTCCGACACTGCGATGATGGCGCCCCGGGTTTCTCGGACTCAGCACACACCGCTCCCTGTCCCCTTCGCGGCTGGTCACCCTTGGGTCGGCCAATCATTCACAACGAAGAGCGGGCTCTGGCCCCCACTCCCGGAGACAGGGAGGCGTGTTCGGAGCCACCCTCTGCCGCTCTGCGCGGTGATCTCCCGCCCCTGCCTCTGCATCCCTGGGTGGGCTCTCCCTCAGGACCCACACTTGCCCCCTCTGCTATCGTACCATCTGCATTCCAGTCATGCTGACTTACTTCTACGAGCAACAGCGAGGCCAGAGTGGTGTCAGCGGCTGGCTCCTCCCACCGTCCATATGTGAGGACTCAGCACGGCTGCTTCTCGCCCGGCCACGCCACCCAGGGCCACCTATGCACGTGACACCCCGCAATTATGGGACCTGGCAGGCCTTATGTGACCAGCCCACAGGCTCTTCAAGGGTAGTGGCTACACCCTCCGCCAGCTGTCCTGAGTCCCACTTGGCTCCAGCTTGGAACCCTCTCCTCAGCCCCCTACATGTTATGCTCAATGGCCCTGAGCAAATTTTTACCCCTCAGGGATCCTGCATGGATCTGATCCCAGCCCACAAGTCAGGTGACCCCAAGTCTAGGACACATTGTACTTCTCAGAGGGTATGGCCCCACCCTGAGGTGTGGAGGGTTTGTAGCTGGACACCATTAGAGTCAGCTTCTTGATGCAACACCAGGAGTAGCTAGCTGCCTCATCAGCCCAGACCCTGGCCTCAGATCGGAGCCACTGCCTGGCAGGGACTCTGCTGTGCTTTAGCCTTTGCCCAGGGCAGTAGCAGGGCTACCAGTGGGCTCAGCTTCTCCCACTCTGGGACCTGAAGGGGCACGACCGTCAGACAGGCACTAGGTGGGACAGGCACTTCCACACCCCCACCTGTGCAGTGCAGGGGCATTGCCAGTGAGTCTTTCCAGGTGTGTGGAATTTGGGCATACCAAAGAATTCAGATTTGCATAGATAGCTTTTGGTTCTCAAAGGTACTGTGCGGGGCTTCTTGAGATGTAACTCGTAGTGGGGTTTCACAGGATATTACCTGGGCGAAGGAGGTACCCATGGGAAGATCTGAAGGTTACGTAGGGTTCTACAGGGATCGGTCATTGGGGAAATTGCCACATTTTTTTTTTTTACCATAGAGGAATATTTACTGAGTGAGTTGAGGTCCCATTGGGGGCTGAGCCACTGGGGTCACTCTGGGTTACACGATGTCATGGGTACCTAGGCCATCAGGACATCTACAAACTCTAGGCAAGGGTTGGGAATGTAAGGCCTTTAGATGTAACAGTGTGGTATCTCACCAGGGTGCACAGATCTCTGTAAGGCTTGCTGGAGTGGGAGCCATGGGAGACTGGTGAAGCAGGCAGGAGATCAATGATCAGGAGGTTCTCAAAGTAGGGATTGCTAGGCATGGGCCTCCACACACAAGGCTACAGGGAACATCAGCAATACCCCTCTTGCTCCCACACCAGACCTACAGAGGGTCACACAGCATGGGAGGAAGCGGTGAGATCAATTTAATTTACAAATAAGTTTTGGACAGTTTCCTGATCAGAAAAACACCTAACAGCTGCTCTTAGAGAAAAAGTCCATCCTGGAGAGTAAGGCCTTCATCGAAGGGAGCAGTGGGGTGGGAGGCCAGTGTCAGACTTTGGGACATCTCTGGAAGCTGGTTCTGTGCTCAGCAGGTACTGGCAGAGCCTATGGAGAGTGGGAGACCAATTGTCAAAGACATAGTCCCTCCACAGACACTTCCTTCCACCCCAAAGAAGCCTGTCTCACCTGGAGTGATGAGTGGGGTGGCTTTCTCAGGTAAGGGGCTAGAGAAAGCATCAGATTAGTATCAGATTAGCATTGAGGATCTTCTCCCCACCCTCAGACTTCTGATGCCCCCTCTAATTGGGGACACCTCTCCTTGCTGTTCTTCCACAATCACTTCATACGAGACCAAGGGTCAGAGCACTTCCTGATTTGGGGCCCTTTGGGATTGCCCATCTGTGAATAATATATCCACTGTGAGCCTAGTGAGCAGCCAGGAAGCTGTCCTCACTGGCCAAGTCATAGTACTTCACCCCCTCCAACCCTCCATTCCCCCACCAATGTGGGTCTGCTCAGCAGGAGATGCACACAATAGGGCCCCTGTCTTACCTGTGCTTCTGATTGCCCTTGCATTTGCATTTGCCACCTGTGAGAGGAAGAGCGGGGTCAGTGTCAGGTCAAAGTACTCCCTATTCCCTCCTGGCCCTGATAGCCCTGCCACTTACTCAGGGCCACAGCTATTCCAGCGATGCACAGGAGCCCTCCAACAATCATGCCGCTCAGCTGCAGGCCTTCCCAGTCTGCGGGGGAGGCGAGGCGGGTACAGAGAATGAGTTCACACCAGCCCGGTGCCACCTCACTCATTCGTTCAAAAGATATTTGAGCACCTGGTTATGATAGCCGCTGATGCCCGCTGCTTGTTGCCTACATGAATGAGTGCCTGCTTGGCACTTACATTCCAGGCAGCAAGAGAGACAAGTCAGCAAATAGATGCGTCATATAACATCTGGTGGGGAAAAATGTTATGAAGAGAAAAAGAAATAGAAGAGTACAGAGAAAGAAGGGGATTTTTTTTTGAGTTAGAGTCCAGGCTAAAATGCAGTGGCATGCTTACAGCCACCTCAGCCTCGACCTGCTGTGCTCAGGTGATCCTTCTGCCTCAGCCTTCCAAGCAGCTAGAACTACAGGCACATGCCACCAAGCCCAGCTAATTTTCTGTTTTATTGTAGAGACAAGGTCTTGCCAAGTTGCCCAAGCTGGTCTGGAACCCCTGGGCTCAGGCAATCCTCTTGCCTCAACCTCCCAAAGTGCTGGGATTATAGGTGTGTCACTGCACCCAGCCAGAAGAGGCTCTGAAGGATGATCAAGGAGAGCTTTTCTGGTGTTCCAGGGGGAGGTGAGGGACCTAGAAAAGAAGAGAATTGCTTGGGAATACTGAGGAATGTGAGGGTGAGGGTGAGTGGAAGACAGGAGAGTAGGACGCCTATAATCTCAGTACTTTGGGAGGCTAAAGTGAGAGGATAGTCTGAGCCCATGGGTTCAAGACCAGCCTGGGCAACATGGCAAGACCTTATCTCTACAATAAATCAAGAAAAATTAGCCAGGCATGGTGGTACGTGCCTATGGTTCTAGTTACTTGGAAGGCTGAGGTGGAAGGATTGCCTGAGCCCAGCAGGTGGAGGCTGCAGTGGCCATGTGCGTGCCACTGCACTCCAGCCTGGGTGACAGAGTGAGACTCTGACTCAAAAAAGAAAAAAAAAAAAAAAAAAAGAAAGAAAGGAGAGGAGTAGGAGTCAGGTACCTGGGGGCCCAATAGCCCAGGCCACCAACCCTTCTTCATAAGTATTTCTAAACATCTATGGGCACTCTTTCCCTTGCTGGAAAGCTCTCACAGAAACCAGGCTTAATCCCCCATCCCACTATGTCTACCCTGGGCTCCACATCACCCCTCACCAACTTGTCTGGCAAAAAGGTCCAAGGTACAAGATAGACAAGTATAGGGTGGGGTTATCCACTCTTACCATAGTAGAAGCGATTGTCTTTATCAGCTAGAAAGATTAAAAAAAAAAAGCCTAAGACCAGAATCAGGAGACAAGATGTGGGTGTCAGAGGGGATACTGGGGCAGAGTGGGCAGGTCATTTGGGACATTACTCACCAAATGAGTCATTGGCATCCAAGGTGGGAAGGCCTGGGTGGGAAAAGGCAGAGGAAGTGGGTGTCAATTCATGATGCTGGTGTCCAAGTGAGTTATCTGGCAGGAACTTCAGCTCAGAGAGGTTGGAGGGTTGGAGAGAAGAACCTGGGGCTACTGGTTACATTCTTCACACCCTCACTAGTACAAAACAGGCCCAGGATCCCCCACCAGGCATTTGGCACTGTCCCTCCACCTGAGCCCTGCATCTTTCTTAGGATTCCTACCACTCTTTCTTGCCCCTTACTGGGATGATCTGTCTTCACCCCTTCCTTCTCTGAGAAGCTTCCTGCCAGAGCCTGGTTACTTCTCTGTCCCTGAAGAAACAGGGAGTACTTTTCTCTTTATGCCATAGGAGGTTAATGTTTTCCACAGTTCAATCACTCAAGAACCACTAGGACAATTTTTGCAATATTCACATTCCTCCTGTACTGTCATTTCCTTAATGTTTCTCTCTAAATTGACAATTTAAATAAAAACACATTTATTGGACAACAGGTCCTCCTTGGGAGATGCTCTCTGGTCTTCATAGTCTTGGAGGGTATGGTGAGTGGAAGAGAGTCCCAAGAGGCTGAGAGGACTCACCTGCCAGTAGGAGAAGGGCTGAGGTCATTCTCTCCATGTCACAGCTTGAGGGGAAGGGCTGCAGGACGGGGCTGCAGGAGAGGCCCTGAGGCTGGAGTTGGGGCTCATTCTATCAGCAAGAGGGGGCAGGTGGGGTAGAGGCCCATTATGAGAGTAAGGGCTCAAACCCCAAGAATGTACTTGCTTATGGGGCAATCTTGGGAAAGTGATAACTTTTTGTTTTGCCATCTAGAGATGATAATGGTGACCGCTTGGAGGAGTTACATATACTGAGTTTAATACTAGTTAGGTAATCAGAACAGTGCTTGCACTTAGTGAGTACCATAGAAGTCTTTGTTAAAATTTTTACATCACCCCCCTCAACCACCCTGCCATGAGGAAAATACTATTGTCTCCATTTCATAGGAAAGACTGAAAAAATGGAGCTCAGGAACCCCACACAAAAGGCCCTGTTGTCAGGCCCTTGGCTACTGTTTCCAAAGGTCTGGGGGGGTGCTCCAGAGCCCAGCACCCTCAGGCTGAATTCCCAGATAGCCTCCTAAAGGCCAAGGGTGCAGAAGAGGCAGCCCTAGGGTGGGGGGACCGCAGCAGTTAGCACCTTCTTTGCTCAGCTCTGGCCAGGGACCCTATTTCCAGCAGCCCCAGAATCCACTCTGAGTATAAACTGCCATTGTCTGGAAACTTCTGGTGGTGGGACATTGCTCCTTTCTCCCTCAGATGGGAGTTACCTACAACCCCATTTACTTATCCCTGGAGTGACCAAGTCCTTGAGATCAAGCCCCCTCCCAGATTTCTGCATATCGTTAGCTGCAGGCTGGCATAGTACTATCCAGCGTTCAATACTGAAGCCATTGTTGTCAGCTGCTGCGCCCAGCTCTGGCCTCCTGATGAGATCAGATCCAGGGCTAGCTAGCTAGACTCAGTTCCTCTCAGCCACTTACCAGCTGTGTGACTCAGCAGGTTACTCAACCTTCAGTATCCTGTAAAAAGAGGATAATTGCTCAACAGCAGCAACCTCACAAAGACACAGCGATGGCATTAAATAAAACTCTGTTTGTCAAGCCTAAGAATTATGCCTAGCACACAGTAGTTACTAAAAAACCTGTTATTTTATTTCCTTTTTTTTTGAGTAGGAGTCTACTCTGTCATCTGGGCTGGAGTGCAGTGGCATGCTCACAGCCACTACAGCCTCGACCCGCTGGGCTCAGGTGATCCTTCTGCCTCAGTCTTCCAAGCTGGAACCATAGGCATGCGCCACCATGCCTGGCTAATTTTTTGATTTATTGCAGAGATGAGGTCTTGCCAAGTTGTCCAGGCTGGTCTCAAACCCCTGGACTCAGGCAATCCTCTCGCCTCTGCCTCCTAAAGTGCTGGGATTACAGGCGTGAGCCACCATGCCCGGCCCAAAAACCTGTTATACATTTGGCTGGGCACAGTGGCTCATGCCTGGAATCCCAGCACTTTGGGAGGCTGATGTGGGTGGATTGCCTGAGCGCAGAGATTTGAGACCAGCCTGTACAATATGGCGAGACCTCGTCTCTACAATAAAATAAAATAAATTAGCTGGGTGTGGTGACACGTGGCTGTAGTTCCAGCTACTTGGAAGGCTGAGGTGGAAGGATCACCTGAGCCCAGCAGGTTGGGGGCTGTGGTGGCTGAGATTGCCACTGCACTACAGCCTGGGCGACAGAGTGAGACTCTGATTCAAAAGTAAAATAAAATAAGCTGGGTGCGGTGGCTCACGCCTATAATCCCGGCACTTTGGGAGGCCGAGATGAGAGGATTGTCTGAGCCCGCGGATTCACGACCAGCCTGGGCAGTTTGGTGAGACCTCGTCTCTACAATAAATAAAAAAAATTAGCCAGGCATGGTGGCGTGTGCCTGTAGTTCCAGCTACTTTGGAAGGCTGAGGTGGAAGGATCGCCTGAGTCCAGTAGGTCGAGGCTGCGGTGGCCATGAGCATGCCACTGCACTCCAACCTGGGTGACAGAGTGAGACTCCAACTCAAAAAAATAATAATAATAAAATAAACACATAGTCCTATTGCTGCAGGAAGGAGGAACTACTAAAGCTCTGCTTCTGCATGTGGGAGTCTCAGGCTAGGAACAGTCTCTGAAACCTGGCCTTCATTGGTCTTTTGCTATCTCCACCATTCTGAAGTTCCTAAATAATGAAGGTCTCAACTCCAATCCTTTAGCGAAAGGCCAGCTCTTGTTTCATTTAGCCCCCAACCCACAGTCCACATGACAGTGGACACAAAGCAGGAAGCTTCCAATCCCCAGGAAGTTGCTATAGCCAGATCTCTGTCCTCAAATCCCCAAAGAGGCTCCTTGTTATTCAGAATCCTTGGGCACCCAGCACCCTTCTCAAACTGGTCCCCTGGGGCACCCTCTCCCCCCATCATGTGGTAGCCCTAAAGTGGATGCCTGCTCACCTGAGTGAGAGATGACTTGAGAGGGACACCTCACCTGAGTTGGGGTTGCAGAGAGCAGGTCTGAGGAGGCTACTGGGTTATGAACAGCCCAGGCAGGTGTGTTCCAGTTCTTTAAACCCAGCAGCCCCGCCCAGGGCTACACACCAGCAGGCTGGAGGGACTCCAGCCACTGCCCCTCCCTGCTTGCTCTTAAGGAGAAGCCGGCCTGCCACACCCAGAGCAGTGGGAGAGGGGTGGGCCAGGCCTCAGACCCTCTCTGGAAGAGGAAATGAACTTTCAGTTTTTTTAGCTCACACAGATTCTTAAAGAGGGGCCCAGAGGTATGCTGGGTGGGGTGTTTCTGGGCCCTCAAGCCAGCAGTGGGGCTTCCAGGACATCTATGTGGGGTGTCCTGGGGACTGGAGGAGCCAAGG
This sequence comes from Tarsius wallacei, assembly GCA_963574415.1. Lineage (NCBI taxonomy): Eukaryota > Metazoa > Chordata > Mammalia > Primates > Tarsiidae > Tarsius > Tarsius wallacei. The sequence continues at coordinate 4,284 of CAUYQG010237126.1, read as the reverse complement.
AGTCAGGGACTGGTCTCGAGGCTCCGTGTGCTCAGTGGTCTCATTGCTTTTACTTGGACTGAGTGTTCATGGAGGGGGAGAGCTGGGGGCTGAAGGGCACCTCTTGGGATTGCTCATACTCTGACTAGGTGCTAATACCTACTTACTCCAGGGAGACTCACAGCAGGGGAAGGGGGCCAGGAGGTGGATAGCTACTCCAGGCTGAAGAGTGGGCCACCTTCTTCTGTGAACTCCTGACCTGCCTTGTTGCTGGGCCAAACTCACCCTATTAAAAGACCCCAGACCTCTCTATTCTGCTGCTCTCTCTCCCTAATTCTTCTTTTCCAAATGAGGGACACTGGTTCTTGTTCAGAAGGTAAGTGAGGATGGTTGACAAGGGACTGGGGAGGTCTCTGCCCTGGGTGGACCAGGGAGGGCAATGAATGGTGTAGGCAGATGGATCTTTTTTGGTAGAATAGAGCTTGATAGTCATGCATGGTGGCTTACACCTGTAATCCCAGCACTTTGTGAGGTGTAGGCAAGAGGATTGCCTGAGCCCAGGGATTTCAGACCAGCCTGGGCAACTTGGCGAGACCTAGTCTCTACAATAAATTAAAAAAAAAAAAATTAGCTGGGCCTGGTGGCATGTGCCTGCAGTTTCAGCTACTTGAGAGGCTGAAGGACACTCTGAGTCCAGCAGGTTGAGGCTGTGGTGGCCATGACCATGCCACTGCCCTGCAGCCTGGGTGACAGAGTGAGACTCCTACAAAAAAAAAAAAGAAAGAATAGAGCTTGATAGCCTGGCATGGTGGCTCATGCTTGGAATTCCAGCACTTTGGGAGGCAGAGGCGATAGGACTGCCTGAGGCCATGGGTTCCAGATCAGACTGGGCAACATGGCGAGACCTTGTCTACAATAAAATAAAAAAAGTAGCCGGGCATGTTGGTGCACACCTGTAGTTCCAGCTACTTGGATGGCTGGGGTGGAAGATCGCCTGAGCCCAGCATGTTGAGGCTGTGGTGGCCGTGAGCTTGCCACTGCCCTGCAGCCTGGGCAACAGAGTGAGACTACAATTCAAAAAAAAAAAAAAGAATAGAGCTTGATAAGACTAAAGGGACTCTAAGGGGGAGCACTCTGCCTACAGCTAGCCCCCAGTGGAGGGCCTCAGAGAGGCTAGCACTCTCTGTGGGAGCAATGAAGAGGAGGGGAATTCACAGACCCACCCTCTGTGTGGTTTCTCCAGATTTATTAGACCCTGAACACAGAATCAAGCAAGCTGGAGGCCTAACGTGACAACCTCTTATCTTCGGGGATGGGCGAGGGTGGGGATCACCAGTAATGAGAGGACTGGGGCTGGGGCACAGCACTGGGGTTGGTGGAGTTGGGAACAGAGAGCTGGTGGCTGCAGGATATTTGGGCCGGGTAGAAAGCATCTCTCTCCTAGAGATGTGGCGTTCTCTCTCTCCCTAGGAGGCCCCCAACAGGACAGGGACTGGCAGGGTCTCTCTTGGGCAGGCAAGGCCAACTTGCAGGAAAAAGAGAAGGGCCTTGTCCTGTAACATGCCTAGAGGAAGAAGTGGGAGGCTAGAGAGAGTGGAACTGAGCTTTCTTCTACCTAAACGTGAGATCTCTACAAAGACTGAGACAATTTTGTGTACTGACTTGAAAATATCTCCCAGACAAATTTTTTTTTTTTTTTGAGTAGGAGTCTTACTCTGTTGTCCAGACTGGAGTGCAGTGGCAAGCTCATAGCCACCGCAGCCTTGACCTGCTGGGCTCAGGTGATCCTTCCACTTCAGCCTTCCAAGTAGCTAGAATTACAGATTAGTGCCACCACGCTCAGCTAATTTATTTTTAATATTTTTTTGAGTTGTAGTCTCATTATGTCACCTAGGCTGGAGTGCAATGGCATGCTCACAGCCACCGCAGCCTCAACTTGCTGAACCCAGGCAATCCTTCTGTCTCAGCCTTCCAAGTAGCTGGAACTACAGTCAGGCACCACCATGCCTTGCTAATTAAAAAAAAAAAATGTATTGTAGAGACAAGGTCTTGCTAAGTTGCCCATGCTGGTCTTGAACCCCTGGACTCAGGCATTCCTCTCATCTCCGCCTCCCAAAGTGCTGGGATTACAGGCGTGAGCCACCATGCTCAGCATGAAATACAGATTTTAAACAATGGAGTTCAGTGCATCTGAATATGTGTGGAATTTAGTGTTTTAAAGTGTAGAAGTTTAGGATTGTTTATATAGACAAAGTTTAGGGATGTTTAATTGAATTTTACTTTTTTTTAGATTAGAAAATATAGTTTATTTAAAAGTAAATTAGAGAGAGAGAAAGAGAAGATTCACCTCCCCAAGGTGGGGGAAGAGGCCAAAGCCAGGAAGCATGGTGACAGCCGTAGCGCAAAGAACACAAGGCCACACCAGAGTCTAGCAAGGCAATGGCTGAATTTTAATTTTTTTATATCCAAAATATGTTTTTTAGGATGGTTTCCCATTCATCTTGATTGGGGTGCTTTTAGTACCGCTTCCTCCTAAGGAACATCCTGTGAGCCTTGCTTTTCCTCCTGTTGGCTGACAGAGGACAGTGGAGCAGTCAACACACAAAACTTCTGTTTGTGCATGAATGAAGACAGTGGTGATTTTATAACATCCTGGGCATTTTGTGTCCATGAAGTAGGAGTTGGGGCTCTGGACCAGGTGCGTCTTGTGTTTCCTCTTCTCCTCCTCTGGAAAGGGATGAGGGAGAGCCTTTGTGAAGGCATGTTCTCATGGGTAGGTCGTCACCGCCGGAAAGGCTGATATTTTTAATGTAAGGTTTAATGTATATTATAATAATCTGATTAGTCGAGCTGGTCATTTACTGGGAAAGGTATACTTAACATTTTATTTTTAAATTTAATTTTAAATTATGGAACACCACGAATTTTTGTGTCACGCTTGTGCATGGGCCATGCTTATCTTCTTGGTATCATTCTAATTTTAGTATGTGTGCTGCCAAAGTGGACACTATTTAACATTTCGCACTGGAGATGTAATTATTGTGGGGTCCCTGTTAGGGAGCCATCTGGTCTGAGTTTGGTACAGGATAATAAAGGAAGCAGTTAATTTATAACAAAGATTAATGACTGGAAGGGGGATGTCTGGTTTCTGATCTTTTTTAAAGTCATTTATAGAACAATGAGGAAGACAGTTAAGTTATACTTTAAGAAGTACAACTATAAAACATGTTATGTGACTCAGGTCATAGTCACATCTCTCTCCTTTTTTTTTTTGAGTTGGAGTCTCACTCTGTTGCCCAGACTAGAGTGCAGTGGCCGCTCCTGGCCACTGCAGCCTCGACCTGCTGGGCTCTGGCAATCCTTCTGCCTCAGTCTTCCGAGTAGCCGGAATTACAGGCACGCGCTCCATGCCCGGCTGATTTTTAAATTTATTGTAGAGATGAGGTCTCACCAAGTTGCCTAGGTGGGTCTCGAACTCGCGGACTCAGGCAATCCACTCACCTCAGCCTCCCAAACCGCGGGATTATAGGCTGAGCCACTGAACCAGGCTCACATTTCTCTTAAAGCTTAAAGTGTTTGGCGGGGGGGGTTCTAATATCTTCAAATTTTATTTATTTTCACAATCCCCACTTTAATGGTGAGAAAACTGAGGAAGAGAAAGGTCAGTGACTTGCTCATGTCATACGTGGCGTGGATGATGAGATCAGGACTGCAACCTGGAAATATGATGGTGACACTTTCACTGCCTACAGCAGCCACCTCCCTGTGCTTTTTATAGTGTGGCCTCTTTGGGGGCTGCAGTCTTCCTGGAGGGTGGATCTTGGCTCTCCCGACCATGAGTTTCCTGGTCTCTGCCTCCCAATCTCTCTCTTTAGTTTTCTCTCTGTGTCTGTGTCTGTGTCTGTGTCTGTGTCTATGTGTGTATGTGTGTCTCAGCTGTTCTCTATAAATGCAGGAGGTAGAATGCGGAGGCTTTGTAGTAGCCAAGCAGAGTTTAAACTTGGGGGCCATCTTCCAAGCTGGGTGACATTGGAGGAAGATTTCACTTTTTTGGGCCTCTATTTTTTTTTTTTTTTTTTTGAGTTGGACTCTTACTCTGTCGCCCAGACTGGAGTGCAGTAGCCGCTCCCGGCCACCGCAGCCTCGACCTGCTGGGCTCCGGCAATCCTTCCGCCTCAGCCTTCCAAGTAGCCGGAACTACAGGCGCACGCTACCACGCCCGGCTAATTTTTTGATTTATTGTAGAGATGAGGTCTCGCCAAGTTGCCCAGGCGGGTCTCGAACCCGCGGGCTCAGGCAATCCAC
>CAUYQG010237120.1:0-18348 GCA_963574415.1 Tarsius wallacei | reverse complement strand
ATAAAGGTGGATCCTAGGGTTAGGGGTCAGAGGGACCACAGGTGCATAAGCCTCTGGGAATTGATAGAGGGTAGGAGAAGCGTAATATTTATGATGTCTGCTCAGAAACATTTTTTTTTTTTTGAGTTGGAGTCTCACTCCGTCGCCCAGACTGGAGTGCAGTGGCCGCTCCTGGCCACCGCAGCCTCGACCTGCTGGGCTCCAACGATCCTTCCGCCTCAGCCTTCCAAGTAGCTGGAACTACAGGCGTGCGCTACTTCGCCCGGCTGATTTTTGATTTATTGTAGAGATGAGGTCTCACCAAGTTGCCCAGGCAGGTCACGAACAGAAACATTTTTTTTTCCTGAAAACCTGATGAGATTTAGCTTATCCGTCTTCTTCTTCTTCTTTGAAATTTGGCCTGGACCTGTGACCTTCAAAGCCAATGAAATATGAACATCATCATGTGTCACTTACTGGGAGAAGCTTTATGAGCTTGTGTGTGACATCTATGTTCCCACTGTGGCAATGTCTGAGGAATCAGGTATCAAGAAGGGCCCTCTGTCTTGCAGGGTCCCTGAAGACGATAGTGAAAAGATTCTCCCTGCCAACCGTGATTAAACACATTGCGCAAGTAAGAAATAATTCTAATTTGTATCAAGTCATTGCGATTTGGGTTGTTTGTTATTATGGAATAACCCATCCTATCTTGACTAACACTAGAAATTTGAACTTCACTGTGGGATCCAGTTATGTCCAGATCTTTAGCATCGAGGGACTTCAATTGACACGGGGGTTGACCAATAAACTTGCTTTGAGCACCTGCCTTGTTTCAGGTTATGTTGGAATCTGATGTGCAAATATGGCATTGTTTCTCTTCTCAAGGAGTATATGAGAGAGTGAAACAAGTCATAGTAGCTACAGGTCAGTGGTGCTCAGTGCGGTGTTGGGCTACAGGTGACGGACACAGTCACCACTCTGGAAATATCATAGACATTCCCATCAAGAAGTAGTGCTCGGGCAAGTCTTGAAACTCAAGTGAAAGTGAGTTAAGACAAGGTGGAGGGGACATCAGTTTGAGGTATAGACAAATGGAAAATCTTGACTCATCTGGGGAACTGAAGAGACATTTTATTTTTGTATCAAGCAGCTGAAGTGAAGCTAGAGAGGTTGCTAGACCTCCTGGAGTGGCCAGAGAGTTGGAATTTCATTTGGCATACATGGAATGGTCCTGAAAGCCTTTTGTTCTATGTGATCTTCACAGCAATCCTGTGAGGTAAGCATTATCCCCTAATATGTAGGCAGATGCTGAGGTTCAAAGAAAGTAAATGAAATATTTTGATTCTTCACAGCTAATAAGCAACAGTTGAGACTTGAATACTGTTCTCTGAATGTTTCAAATTCTAGTCTTCTTTTCCTCACTTCTCAGGGTGCTCTGGCCACAATGACTTATACTTCTCCTTCAGCTCTTCAAGATATTTCTGGTGTTAGAACTTCTGTGGTTGCCCTTGCCTACGGCTGGTCAATGGGTCCCAAGGTTTTCTATACATGGCATATGTTTTGTCATATGATCACCCCAAAATGTTCTCTCTTGAAAACATCCTACCTGAAGTACTACCTCACTCCAACTTTCCCCATTCCCCTCATTTCTAACTACATATTTTTCTTCACCAAATGCATCACTTTTTGAAGATTTTATTTGTCATGTAGTTATATGTTTTTCCTCATCTTTTTCCTTTGGTCTATAAGCTCCGTTAAAACTAGACTATTCGAGACCCGCCTAGGCAACTTGGCGAGACCTCAGCTCTACAATAAGTCAAAAACTAGCCGGGCGTGGTAGTGCCCGCCTATATTTCCAGCTACTTGGAAGGCTGAGGCGGAAGGATCACCAGAGACCCGGCAGGTCAAGGCTGCGACGGCCGAGAGCGGCCACTGCACTCTAGTCTGGGTGACAGAGTGAGACTCCAACTCAAAAAAACCCCAGAAAACAAAAACCAAAAAAAACCCTAGACTATTGTGTGTTTTATTTAACACCATAGTCCTTGAACCCAACATAGGTACCTGCCTCATGGTAGATGACTGACAAATGTATATGGAGCGTATTCATGGTCTAATAAGTGAATTCTTCAAGGGCACAGCCTAGGAAAACATCCCTGTACTCTACATTGAAGGTTAGGGTAAAACTATTATGAGCCAAGAAAGAGATTTGCTGATGATTTTATCTGTCTCGAGACCCCCTCAATTCCTGCATGTCACCCAGCTTTAGTATTGAAAAGTTCAAGCAAAGAAGTTCCCTTGAAAAACAAAAGCAAAACAAATACATAAGAAAAATAAATCTCCAAAACAATCAAGGAAGGTTATGTGTTCAGCAAATATCTTTCTTTGAATTCATTAAATATCTACTGAGCACTAAATATATGCCAAACATCTCCGAGGATACAAAGATAGATAAATAACACCACATCTCTGCTCATTTTACCCAAAGTGTGTATCTTTTTATGCCATTATTTTATTTTCTTGACTTTCCATGATAATCTGCATAGCATTTTATATTGGCGAAAACATACGGTTCCTGAGGAAAATACTTCAATCGAGTTATGTGAGGGAATAAATCAAAGATAACATTCTAGAATATTAGAATTATGTGACCTGATATAGAAATTCAGCTTATGCCTTTGGTTTATAAATGGAAAACTGAATCATACATCTTAAGTGACATGCCTAAGGGCACATGTAAGATAATTGAGAAATTTAGTTCTTCCTATTTTAGAGTTTTCCTGGGCAGAAAATTAAGAATTAAAGGAAAAGAAGTTAGAGGAGGTGTCTTCTATTCAAAGAAATATATAACCATTTCTAAGGCACTGATGAGATCTGTAATGAATCATGATTGTCACTTGATAATTGTTCAACCAAACATAGCCACCGGTTGAATTATGTTGAACTCTTTATTTGACAATAGCAGTAGAGTATGAATGAGCTTAATTTCTACTAATCTGCTTCTGAGGTCTTACTTGGATGCAATTGTACCTTTTAGTCATTATGTTCAACCTACATCTCTAGTATCTGTTGACTCACGCTCATCTTTAAGTTTAAAAGTTCAGTTTTGTCCTTGGTACTTAAAATTCCCATACTAAAACAAGCAGTCAGAGGATAGAGCTGTATTCCAGTGCATAACAGACAAGGTCACTGTGAAAGCACTAAGGTCTGTTGATTTAAATCCAATTACTATCTCTTCGGAATACCAGCACGCCTGATGTACTAATACTGGATTTACCTGTCTCTCATGTGCACATACTCTTGACTTTCTCTGTACAGAGGATGAAGAAACTTCTTCCAAGCCAATGTTTTCTAGAACATGGTTTGAATAGAATGAATTACGAGAATGTCTTCGTCATCTGATCTTGATGGGTAGCAGAATCCCATAATCTTGGCTTCATTGACTCATAGAAGCTTCTGGGCAAAGGGTGGGAACTAACAACTGAAGTCAAGCGGGTCCACCACAGGCAATGACCAGAATAAGCAACACCTGGCTCTTCTTGTTTTACTGTGAGATGTCAAACGTGGCCAGGGGAGCCTCAGTCATGAAGCACTCTTCAGTTCTTTGTGGACCAGACACATGCAGAGTCCAGGGAAAAGTTCATGCTCTAGTGACCTGGGAACATGGCTTGCAGTCCAAGGGTCAGGGGTGATGGAAAGTTGGAAGGCAGTATCTGTAAGCACTGGAAACCACAGCTCCAGGGGCCAGCCTGGAGGCTCTGTTTCCACAAATATTGTATCATTCTGTTCCATTTGTAGTTGACGTGCTCTTCCAATGATAGCCGTTTTATGCTCCTTCTGTCCAAACTAGTGATAGAGGAAAATCACTTCAACAAATTCATATATGTTTATAAATGAGAACGTCTTCGTTGTTTTGAATACTCTATATGAACATGTCTGATTGCATTTGAAATCCATTCACATTATCACAAGAAATGTCCTTATTACTTTTGTCAGTGAATGAAGAGAAAGATCTTAATTCTGTAAATTTAATTTTAGCTGTTACAAATATTGAATGGTTTTAAAAATGGTTTTACATTTTATTATCACCTACTCAAACAAAGACAGTTTTTTTTTTGTTGTGGTGACCATTAAATACTTTGAAAAGAGCTTCATTAAAAAAAATCAATTAGAATTTGTATGTGACTGATTCAAGCATAAAATTCACTATAAAATAAAAATTATCATCATAGAAGCAAATTCAAGTTGTCTATTAGAATTTTGATGGTATTTTATTTGGATGTTTCATATAGGTTTAATATTTAATATATTCTGCAATGCTTTGTATTTTGTCTTTTCTTATAATTACATTGTATAGAGAAATTTAATGAATTTTTCTCTATTACTAGGATTACTGCACTGAATAATAGTATCAATTTTCTATTGCAGTTAAAAAAATTCTATACTATACTGCATTGCACTGTACTAAATAACACTTTTGCAATTTCCTGTTTCAGTGATAGTAATTCTTGTTATAAGTGATTTACAGTTTAAACTCTCACTGGCTTATACAACAATTTACTGTGTAAGGCAGATTATTTTCTGTCTTCATAAAGATGAGGATGAGGAAGCAGTGAGGTGGAGTCTTACCTGCATTCATGCAAAATGTAAATGGTCCATCTTTTTTTGCTTCCTGCTCTTGTGTTTTGCAGATCCACGCAAAGTTCCTCAGGAAGAGAAGAGACTATATCCAAACCAGAAAACTGAGACGACGTCAGTCATCTTATCATTATGCTTATCAATATGCTTATTATTATTTAAAAAGCATAATTCCAGAAATCTATGCAAGTACACATTTTAATATGTTGCTAAACATTACAGAAGAGGGAATGAAAGAATAATCCTGCTTTGTGTAAAGGATGCTTTGCTTTGGGGCAGTGGAATACTGGCTGATAGGAAGTGCTTCAGTAAGTCTCAGGAGAGGGTATAAAAATATGCATTATCCAGGAAAGTGTAAAGTGATGCACTCCAGAGAAAAATAACACAAGACTGTGCATAACCCAGTTTTCAGGCCATGTGAGGTTAGGGGTAAAGCTAGGATCATCATAACAATCAGCTACACTCATTCTCTGACTTTGACCCATTGCTATTGTAAGACATCTTGTCCTAGTCAACCTAAAGTCTGTCTGCTTTTTCTTTCAACTTCATTATCTCTTCCTCAGTCCAAGCTAAGCTAGCTTCTTCATCCTTTTTCTCTTGTATTTATTCTCTTCTCCGCTAGCAGCACCATCTTTTGGCAATACGAATCTAGTCAACAATTTAACGCACAACACATCGTTAACCCCCTCTGGTAGCTTCCTATTGCTTTTATGGTGATGGCAGAAATCCCTGGTATGGATTCCATGGTCTCCTTTGAGTCAGCCTCTGTCCCCCTCTCCATCCTCACCTGGCACTGAGTGACATCTTTCATCACTTCCTCTAAGCACCTGCTTCTCAACACCAATGCGCCTCTGCCCACCGCTGCTCCTCTGTCTACATTTTCCTTCTTTCCTCTCATCTCCATAACTTATTTTCATCCTTCATATCTCTGCTTCATTATTATATCCTCAGAAAATCTTTTCCTGACCCTTTTATTTGGTCAATAACCCCTATCACAGGCTCTGCAAGGATGACCTAACTGTTTTTGGTTGTGTTTTTCATATTTACAATTTTTCATTTATTTGGTGATTATTTATATTAATGTCCACCTTCCCCATCAAACCATTTAAGTTCTATGAAAAAGGACTGTCCATTTTTTGTTCACTGTTCTGACCCCAGAACACAATATTGGATCTGGTCTAATGTAAGTGCTTAATACATTTCAGCTGTTATTTGTTATTAATCATTTTTTGGTAGATCCAGTTGATGGACTTCTGATGAGCTGCTTGGCACTGATCACCTGCCCTTTTTCTGACTTTGGTTTCTGCCATTTCTGCAGTAGCAAACCTGGCCATTGCCTCCAACGCTTGTGTCCTGCTGTTGCCTCCTATGGGGACAAGAGTCTTCAGCCCTTGTTTTGAGGACTGTGAGAGCAACAGGGATTATGTCTGATGCGACCAAACAGACCCAGGAAGCTCTATCTTCCCAAAAGGCTGTCTGGAGGGGCCAGGTGACATAGCTAGGTACCCTGGAGGAGTTGACGTCACATGGAGTGAACTTGGGCCAATGAGAGACAGAGACAAGAAAGAGCTGATGGAGAAATTGCTCACCCTTGTTCCCTCCGAAGCAGTGAAACACGCTGGTCCCATTCAGTTTTTCCAGGGACATTTTCCATGAGCAATATATTTTTGTCTAAAACTTGAAATAATAATGCCCGTTTTGTGTTTGTTTTCCATGCTGTTCTCTCTCTCTTCCCTTTTGTTTCTTTCTCTTGTGCCAGGGCATTGTACTCCCATTAAAAGCTACCATTAAGATTTGCCTCAGGCTATTTTTCAAGAAACCCAGGCTTAGAGAATTTTCTTTATTGTTTTAAATATCATCATTATTTTCCCTAGAGGCATCAATGTGAATAATCAGAAAATATTCATACATTTATACACTTATTAGCTAAATATTTGTTGCAACTGTAATAGGAGACAGACTTTATTCTAGGCCTCCTAGGTACAGAGATGGAGAGAGAGTTATTCCTGAACTTCAGCAGGTCACTGTTCCAGTGGGGGAGGGGGAAGCAGACACAACAACAAGGTATCTGGAGAGTGTAATAAGTGTTCAATAAAGAAATAAATATTAACTTTGCCAGGGCTCTCAGAAGGGTTCTCCCAGGGGATGCTCACATATGAAGCAAATCCTAGAGGATGAGATGGGGTTTTTCTAAAAGGTAAGGTAGTTCAGAGACAGAGACAGTAGGAAAGCTCTCTGGGCAGAGAGAGGGACACACACACACACACACACACACACACACACACACACACACACGGAGGTGAGAAAGATAGTGGTACATCCGAGGAAATGGCAGGAGTTTATTTGGATGAAATGCTGGGTGGGACAGGACTTTGGGCTTAGAACTACGAAGAAAGATTACCTTTAAGTTGTGGTCTGGTAGCTACATTTCTGAGAAACATTCAAGGAGGTTCAGAATAAAAGGTAGAAGACTGAGGGACCCAGCATAAATCAATTTTATTTGTGGGTTCCCTGCTTCATTTTGGAGAAGGATTTCAGACACTCTGAACTGCCTAAGTTTAGAAGTGTGAGAAATGGGGGCTGATATAATAATAAAACATGGCATTTTAGATCAGGCAGGGCATGTAGAGGGGCTGCTGTTTCTAGAAACTCAAAGTGGCAAACCTAGCATGGTTGATTCTGGAGCAGACCTGCCTTTGATATCTCCTTCCTCTCTAAGGCACAATTATTTTCAGTAATAATCATGAAATGGAGTAAATATGTTTATGTATGAACTAAAACATATAATTGCAAAGAAAAATATTTCACCTTGAATTTCACACCGTTTCCTTGATATTTTCAAAAGAAATACACACTCCACGTGATCCCATAGAACGGTAGAATTGAAGCAAATCAAACTCTGCAAATCTTCCTCTTTACCATCACTGTTTACTTTTTACCTGTTGGTTAAATATAGGAATACGTATTACTACAGAGAATGGTGATTCAAACTACACCTGTACTTGGAGTGAGCCCAAATGATCCTTAATTGTTACAAACTTACTCTCAAAAGCCATGTGTGTGTGCAGCTGAGTCTGCCTGTGTTAAGGGCCTACTCTAGAATTGGGAGTTATCTGAATCAACTTTCCTTTTATTAATCGACAATAAACTTGTGTCATTTTCAAGCTTATATACACATTCGTAAAACTCAGTCGCAGCAATTGTTAAGAGCTTTGAACAACAAATAACTTGGGAGAACATGAATTTTCTCACTGACATCATTTAGAATTGCCAGCTCTTGGCAACAATAAAGCAGGCTGATGTTTAGCCAGGTGTATGAGTGTTTTTAACTTTTTAAAGACAACGCACTTCCTTATTGCCTGCACTCAGGACAGACTGCTCCATTGTCCTGCCCTGGGTGTCACTAGAACTGATGTGCATGGATTCTGGAGCTAAACAAACTGGTTTAAATTCTGCCTACTCCATTTCCTAGCTGTATGATCTTCAGAAGTTGATTAACCTCCCAGTGCCCTAGTTTCCTCATCTGAAAAATGCAGCTATCGTAGAGTAGTAACTATCTCATAAAATTGTAATGACGGTTGCATAAGTTAATATGCAAAGTGCTTAGATAAGTGCCCAGAGCATAATAAACACTTAATACACATCAGCTTTTACATAATCTGGCTCAAAATGGTAAAGTGAGACCCTGGGGGGAGAACTGAGTTGATAGCAGAGACAGGACTGAAACCCAAGTCTGCCCGATTTTTGTTCAATTATCTGATCTCTCAACTATATTGATTAATGTGATTAGGGGGGTAAAGTGAATGGCCACTCAACCAGACCTGAAGACTCGGAACTTTAAAGGATGAGGAAAATTGTTTTGGGAAAATTGGATTATGCAGTTGTCACATAATAGTTTTTCAGTGTTGGACAAGGTTTGACTCAGTTTGACATGAGGCGTTATTGTAAGGAAAATGAGATGCTTCCTCTACAGAGCCACTTACTGTCTGCATCTGTTTACTGCTCAAAAATCTATGATTTGATTACTGTTATTACACATGGATATTATCCAGTAAAAATATAATGTGAGCTACAAATGCAAGCTGCATACGCAATTTACATTTTACATTTCTGTTAACCGCATTACCAAAAGTAAAAGACAGGTAGAATACATTTTAATAATGTATTTTATTTAACCCAATATAGTCACATATTCTCAACACCTAATTCATATAAAATTAGTAATGGAATATTTTACTTTTTTTCCCTAGTCTTTGAAATCAAGTGTGTGTTGTGCACGAGACCATATCCCAATTTGAACTAGCTACATTGCAAATGTTCAATAAGCACAGAGGACCGATGACTACTGTGCTAGATAGTACAGGTATAGACAGTTACCCTAAAAGTGTCATAGATTAGGGCAAAAAGAGTTATCATACACTTTTGATGATTCCATGGACTACTATTGTATTTTGGGTAGTCAAGTAAAACTGGCTCGATGGGGGCCATGAACTTGGAAATATTTGAATATAAATATACATATTGAATATATATAATTATATATACATATATATATATAAATTCCAATTCTAATGAAGTAACAAATAAAGATTTTTGTAAATGTCCACTCAGAGTTTAGTGCCAGAAAACAAAATTGGAAATACCACACTTTCTCCTGAAAAACAGGTATTTTTTTCCAGTGGTCAGATTTTGAGACTTCTCTGTCTATTGAGGTGAATTACATTGCTCCTTCGGCCTTGCCAACCAGGAAGCTCATAGCTAACTAAGCATTCTACTGTAATGGTTATCTTTAGCTGAAATTTTTTCTAAATGCTTTGCCTTTGGCTTTTATTTTTTTTCTCATTAATTTTGCCTAAATAACTTTCTTATAGTTGCTTACTTATTATTACTTTTGAAAGTTATCTATGGAGAATAAATGATATATAATGGAATGCATGAATAAAACGTCCTGACAAACATTCCTCAGTGTCCTTGCTTCAGACAGCGCGTTGGGTTGAATGACATCTTTACGTGAATCATGACTTAGAGTCTAGTATTCTTATAACAGTAATTAAACCTCACACTATAGATTCAGAGATTGTCAGAGCCTGGAAGGGTTGAGAAATGACCTAGTCTGACTCCCCGTTTAATAGAGTACCAGAGAAGTTCAGCAACAATATTAAAGGTGTCAAGATGGCTAATGGCAGAGCTGGCCTTTAGACTGGGCTTCTTCTGGATATATGAGCTGCCTCTAAATCCATTTCAATATGATTCGAATGAGCTAATCTTCAAAGAATCATCTCTTCTTAGTGGGTGGGCAGAGGCTGGGACAATTTAAACTCTGACATTTGCTGGGATGTCGGACATGGGGTAATACAGATTTATCTATTATTTGCTGAAGACAAACTGCACTGTACCTGATCGATCTAGCCTGTGAAGGAGTCTGGATTCTCTATTCCTGATAATAGAGCCATTATTCATGTGAGATGACACTCCACTAGCAGTTTAGACTATGAACATTGGTTTTTATCAATTACACTTGATAAAATCACAAACCTGCTAATTGTTGAAATTATTTAATATAATTTGCATTGGTTTGAGAAAGAAAGCAGACATTCTCATCTACCAGTGGTAAATTAGCTTAAGCCTTTTGAAGAGTAGTTTGATGGCATAAAACAAAAACCTTAAATATGTGCATTCCCTTTGTACCAAAAATATAGTTTCAGGTACAGTATCTATCCTAAGCCAACTTAGAGCCTCTGCTTACCTGTTCACATGACAAAAAATACTTTCTTATCAGCATTTTTGATGCCTAACAGGACCCAGAAGGTAGGGTAGGTCCAATTATGCCCGTTTTGCAGATTAAGGAAATAAGAGATGAGAAAATTTAAATAACTAGCTTGCAGTCAAACAATAAGAGCTACTAGAGGTTGAACTCAAATTCAAATCTGTCTCCAGATCTAGCACTTTGAACACTATGACGAGTGTTCTACAGCCCCCGCCCCCCATTTCCAGTATATTTTATGTTAGGGTTTTCAGATAAAATATAGGACATTCAGTTAAATTTGAATTTCGTATAAATAACGAATAGCTTTATAGTTTAAGTCTGTTTCCAAACATTGTATAGAGGCCAAACATTGTATAGAGGCCCATGTAATACTTAGCGCACACTTGTAGTAAACTATTATTTGTTGTTTATCTTAATCTCAAATTTAACTGGGCATCTATATTTTTATCTACTACCCTATTCCGTGAGTATCAGGGTCCCAGGCCTGAAGACAATTAGAAAAATAACAAGGATAGTGGACAGTTCAAAGCTACTCAGTTATAGTCATGACCCAACAGAGGATACCAGGAGTTATCTAAGGTTGGAGAGCCTGCAAGCAGTAAGACACTTCCCTAAGACAAAACCTGCACCCGGATGGACAGAGAATACAGTGAGTGGCTTATGCTGTGTAATCATTCCAAATAAATTCCAGTCTCTACTGGGGGAAATCTTTAAATTGGTTGAGGTAATCAGTGGGGCCAAATCAAAAGATAAGAAAATCTATTGGTTGTTACATGAACTATTGTAAGGAAAACAACAGAGTCAGATCCTTGGTAGAGAAAAGACACGTTTGTGAGGGTGAGGAGGTATGAATGGCCCTATAGATCAGAGTGAATTCATCTATTGGACATATAATTGAAAGGAAGGGGTGTAAGATAAAAGGGGAGTAGGATATGAACCAATGCCATTATAGTAATTATTAAAAAATGAGCAAACACAATCCAGATGGGTAGAGTTTGGGCAGGTTTCCTGGAAACACACCTGACGTGTATTCAGAAAGTTTACTGGGAGTTCGCTGTGAGGAAGTGAGCAAAGGCAGGCCTGAGCAGAGGGAGAAGTTAAATTGCAATGTGGTTAACACGGAGAACTCAGCCCAAAGCATGAGGGGGCTCCAGAGCCAGGATGCTCTGCAGGGCTGTACCTACTGAGGCAAGGGGCCTGGGTTCGTACCTCTGCACAACCAAGACCCTGGATGAGGGCTGCCCCCCCAGAGTGGAGACATAACCTTGGGGAAAGCACGTTTCTGTGACTGAAGGCAATTTCCAGAGAGAGGAAAAGCAGCGCTCTTGGTACCCGGGAAGATGGGTACATTAGTCCTGGAGGGATCTGGGTGGCACATCACAGCATCCACCATACACGCAGATCTGCTTGCTTATGTTAAGTTTAGCCATCTGGGAACCATTCTCCAGGATTCTCAATGGTGTCTTTTCTTGGGATCACTTATTATTATTATGTTTAAAAGTCTGTTATTTTAAAGATGTGGGGTACAATTCAGAATTAGGTATACAAGTGGTCATTGTACAGGTAAAGTTTGGACCTCCCTTTGGTACCCACTTCGCCTGGTTTGAGATCAGGCACCCTTATTGATGTTATGTGCCACCCCTCTCTTCCCTGGCAGTGTCCTGCTACAGACAATCCCTGTCTTATAGTATTATGGTAAATGTTCAGGATACACTTACGAGTGAGAACACATGGTACTCAGTTCTTTGTTTCTGTGATAAATCACTGAGTATGATAGACTCTAAATTCATCCAAGTTGCTGTGAAGTCCATAATTTTGTTCTTCTTTATGGCTGTGTAATATTCTATCATGTATATGTACCACATTTTTATCCAGTTCAGTTTTGATGGACAGTATGGTTGGCTCTATGTTTTTGCTATGGGGATAAAAGGTAAGCAGGATGAACAATAACCATTGCTTTTGCAACTGATCTTGGGGCTGCAACTGATTCCCATAGTCTTCCTTTTTTATCTAGCTTCTCTTCATCTTTAGCTAATACCTATGCTGGTCTAGATATTCCAGCTATACCTAATCAGTGACACAGACCCTCATCTCTGAGGAGTCTGAGCCATTGTTCAGTATACTCTCCCCTGGCTGTGGCTTCAGGACTTCCTGTTGAGATTAGTCAAGAAGTACCAAGTGGCACTCTTTGGACCACTTGAGTGTCACACCCCTTCTTTCCTATGCCTGTTGTGAAAGAGTAGTGTTCTGTTACAGCTAATCAAGGTCACTTACCTGACTCCTCTACATGATCCAACCATTATCCTTGCCAGCATAGTGAGTCCTTCCTTGCTCCTGGTGTCTTGGCAAAAGATGTCTGAAGTATCAAATAGCAGCTCTAACCTAAGGTTCCGTGGGACTTTTACTGTGTCTCCTGGTGAGAAGTTTGGTTGTGAGGATGGCTCGAGCAAAGGGAATGGCCAGTGGGTAAAGTTGTCTCCTGTGGCTACGACCAGTTCTCAGTTGTAGTGATCTGGGCACAGGCACACTTGTATTTCATCTAAGCTGCTATAATGATGTTTGGAGGAAAACGCATGATGACTTCTTTGCATTTCTCAGCTATTTATTTGTTTTGGATCCAGAGCATGCCCAATAACTGAAGAATATGAAAGTAGGTTCCAAATCTTTGAGGATGGGTGACAAGAACAGATAAGGGACTCATGACTTCAATCCAAGAAGCTAAGATTGAGGGCAGTTTCCAACTCTAGCACAGAAGTGGAAATGTAATCAGGAAACTATGGTAGCTATGAACTGGGTGACAGCTCATAGCGTCACCCAGTTCAGCTGATAGTGGTAGGCTATTTGGAAAAAGGCTGCAGCATGAGAATTTGCCTAATGTCACAGAAAGAGCAAAGGCTATGAAGTCAAATAGATCTAAGCATGAAGCTTGACTCTGCCATCTCCCCAATTCTCTGGTCTTCTCAGGGACTCAGTTCCCCATCTTTCAGATATATCTATCTAACTTGTTATCTTGCTTGTTTACTAGGTGTTGTCATTTAGAGATAAAGTATGTGAAATGTACATCCTTGCACCCAGCCTACTTCTGCATAATAACTACCTGTCCATTGGCCATGTCATGTTTATGACACAGACATATTTGAAGACACACACTTTAGAAACATTCTTATTTAGGGAATTAGAGGAGAAGGGATAAAGAGCAAAGGGGGAACAAGCTTTCCCCAAGTTATCCGTTTTTTGTGTTCCTTAAATACATTTGAGGTAAAAATGGCAGATGAAAGATGCTGCAGCTCAGACCCAAAGTTAGTAAACACCCAGACTTTGGTGAAATGCACAATTTGTAATGGGCTGCTGCTGCTGCAGTGACGGGAGCAAGCACAGAACTTGTCAGTGCCGACAGTTTACAGCGAAGTAGAGAAGGGGATGAGATATCTATTAGGACTTTTCTGACATTAAAGTTCAATGTGATACAATCTTTTCTTTTTCCTGGCTGTTCACTTAGAACGTGGAAAGATCAGAACCAGAAACCATCTTTTATTCTTTGGATCAAAACAGTTAATTTTTAGAAGAAAAGACCAAAGGAAAAAAAAAATCTCCTATTTTAACTCATTTAGTTTTTACAACAACCTTGGGAGAAAGTTGTCCCTCTTTCATTTTAAGGGGGAAAACAGCTGAAACACAGGAAAAATGGGAATGTCCAACGTTACACAGCTAGGTTTGGATTTGGACTTCCAAGGCCTGTGCTCATTCCACTGTTTCATGCTCTTTCATTTCATGCCCATTGCCTTCCCTTTGTGATCATTTATTTTATAAAGATTTTAAGAAATAAATATTTTCATAGTGTTATAGACTGAATGTTTATGTCCACCTTAAATTTATAGGTTAAAATAGAATCCTTAATGGGATGATATTTGAAGGTGGAGCCTTTGGGAGGTGATTAAGTCATGAGACTGGAGGCCTCATGAAAGGAATTAGTGTATTTATGAAAGAGGCCCAAGGAAGCTCAGCTATCTCTTCCACCATGTGAGCACGTGGCAAGAAGTTTTGTCTATGAACCAGAAAGCAGGCCTTTCCTAGACACCAAATCTGCTGGTATCTTGATCTTGGACTTCCTAGCCTCCAGAACTCTAGGAAATAAATTGGTATTATTTAAGTCACCCAGTTTCTGGAAATTTGTGATAACAGCCCTAGCTGATTAAAACACAGTGACTCCTGGGATATTTGGTAATGCTTACTTGGGTAAAGCAGTTAATAAACCTGCAATACCATGAACTAAAATAATAACTTGTAGGTTACTTTCCTTGAATGATAATCTATAACCTACCTTGAATGGTAATCTATCAATCAACAGCTGTGAGTTGAGAGTCCATCATGTTGAACTTGTGTTCCACATGATATTATTTTGGTACCATGACATGTTCTAAGAGCTATCATTGTTACACACAAAATTCAATAATTTCTATTTCCTGGTATAAGTTGTTCTTAAATTTCCCCCCCAAATTATTCTCACAATTGTTTTTGTGAATAGTTCCTAAATTAAATTAATCGCTCATTTCACTGGCTACTTCATTGCATAGTTACTGTTGTTCTTTCCCTTTTCTATATTATTCCCATTCTCATTCCATCCTTCTTCCTTTTTATTTACCCTTCTGATGATTTTTAACAGTGGCACCACATATATTCAAAAGAAAATTCCACAAAACGCAGTGGTTGGGAGAGGCCTTTGTTGATAGCTACTTGTTTTCTTTACCTCTGAACTTAATAATTATTTCCAATGCCTTCTCTGTGTTAGAAACTGGTAAAGCAAAGATGGACCAGAGGATTCTGCCTTCCAAGAACTCATAGTATAGCTGGTGGGATGGTGAAGACACACAATAGACATCTACAATATAATGTGACAAGTGTTATATAGTCAAACTGAGAAACAAATATCAATGGAGCACTCTATGCTCATTTGACTCTGCCAGGGGATTCAGGAATTACATTTCTGAGAAAGTGATATTTGAGCAAAGCCTTGAAGATTGGACTTTTCATGAGAGGGAGGTTGAGAGAGAAGAGTGCTTTTTTTTTTTTTTTTACATGGGGATTGGCTTGAATGGAGTAGGTGGTACTTGTGTCCTGTGGGGTAGAAGCAGAAGATTGTAGAGTAGGTTACAGAAGATGGGACCAGTCTAGAGAACTAGAATGGAATCCCATTTTCAAAGAGCTGCCATATAAAATAAACTGTAGGGTGGTTGAATGATACGGTGGGACGTTTTGTAGTGGCAGGAAATCGGGAGATAAGTTCAAGGTCACGGAGAATGTTATGTAACATGCTAAAGAGTTAATTTTTTTCATCCCTAATGCAATGAAAGATCCTAATTTTTTTTCAGAGAATGAAAATAGATCCATTTCATTGATTGTGGAGAATACATTGGAGAGGAGTTAAAATGAAAACGAATAGTTAAGCAGCTATTTAACTAATTCAGATGAAAGATGGTAAATGTCTGAACATAGACCGTGGTGAAAGAAAAAAAAGCCAGTGCCTTGTTTTCTCAGGGTTTGCTGTGTATTTTGGGGAAACCTAAAACATTATAATATCAGCAGCAATACTTTAAATTTTGTAGTGCTTTAAAAGAACAGCTACGATATCGAGGCAAGTATTTGTTGAGAGCATATGGGGGGTACTTTGTGCTACGAGCTGGGTGTGGTTTGCCTCAGTTTAATTTTGTTCTCCCAGCAGTCTTGGGAAGGAGGTAGGATATATATGCTTCCCATTCTGTGGAGGAAGAAACAGGCCTAAGAGTCGAATGGATTACTCAGGTCCAAGCTGCCAGGGAAGAGCAGAATTTGTGTATGAGTTGAACTTCGTACTCCTGTTCTGGGGGGTGCATTTTTTAGGATACTGGGATTAATCCAGCAGGTATAGGCATCACATATTAAATGATTTCAGAGGCTCTTGGCCTTAGCTTTGGTAGCGGCAGCCTGGGCTTCAAGAAACAGAGGAGCGAGAGGTGGACAAGCCCAGCGGTAAAGAAGCATAGGCATTCATTTCTCCTTATAATTACTGGAGGACATAACTCTGATTTTAATGAATTAATCAAATACTTATTTCACCTCCACTCTGCTTCAGGGACTGTGCTAAGGGGGAAGAGACTCCAATATAGGTGAGACCATAGGTTGTCTTTGAGAATCTTGTGATCTTTCAGAATCGACAGGTTGTTTTCTCAGAAATCATTGATTCTGGACCTGAATTCTGATGCCAATACTACACAGCTGGGTGGCTTTGGGGGTATCACTTAACCTCTCTGATCCTCGGCTTCCTTATCTGTACAACTGAGTTAGTAGTGTGCAAACTGTAGGCTGTCTGTAAAGATTGGAGTTTATATATCAATGTGCTTTGTACAGTGAAAACACAGAGCGGCTGCAAAATCAATGGCAGTAGTTGTTGCTATTATTATTATTTAGTGTCTTTTGATCCGGTAAGGAGTGTGGAGGGGAATGACAAAACGTGAATCCTCTTCCAGAAATCAGGTGGTGGAAAAACGAATGTCCAGACTTCATGGGGAGTCTGCTAGAAGGTCTGGAAGCACACAGTGAGGTGCCGGCAGGGGTCCTGGCAACCATCTAGGGCCTTTGTTCTTATTGTTCTTTTCTAAAAGCCTGGTCCTTGTAAGCCTGGAGTCTCTGACTCCAATTTTGAAGCTCCTGAGAGGCCCATAAATACCCATTTTACTCTGCCATTTCAGCTTCTGCTTCTCGAATACAATATATGCCCTGCTCCCTCTTTGTTCATACCCCCTGGGGGTTTACTCTGTGCTCTCAGAGGCCCCCGATAGGGACCACCCGGGATGCACACACAGCTGGAAGTTCAAAATCAAAATGATTTTATCTGCTTCAGTCTTGACTGCCATACAATACACAATGTATAACTTGGAGAAGTGAGTCTGCTGTGGGTGAGCTGTTGACAAAAGGGTCTAGAGCTTTTGCTTTGTGAGACTGAAGACAACGTCAAGTTAGAAAGCTCCTGATAGAAAGGACCCTTCGAGGCTCCAAGCCCTGGTCACACGCAGTTTCTGGAGTCCCTGTGGCCACGTAAGACTGCTCTCCCACTCTTACACTAGCGATCAAACACACTTTTCTGCTTCAAAATGAAAACTGCTTTACTGCTATTTTTTACTGTAACTGTGGTAGTAACCTATTGCAATGATTTAGACGATATAGAAAATCAATCAAGAAATAAAACAAAATTATGAACTTTGCAGCAACTTGGTCAGACTTAGAGGCTATAATACTCAATGATCTATCACAGAAATAAAGAACTGAGTACCACATGTTCTCACTCATAAGCAGACTTTGAACAATTATCATAATACTATAAGAAAGGGATTGGCAGTAGTGGGAAACTGCCAGGGAAGGGGGAACACACCTCATCAACAAGGGTACCTGCATAATGAACATTTGTATATCTAACCCTGAACTGTACCCCACATCTTTAAAATAAAAAATAAACAAATAAATAAACATAAAACAGTAAATACTACCATTAAAAAAAAAGAAATAAAACATTTGGAAAGTTCTGGAACAAGGCTGCCCGAGTTGAAGCCTAGCCTTGTTACTTATTAGCTGTGCATCCTTAAGTGGGCATCTTAGGTTCCGTGTATCAGCTTCCTTGTTTATACAAAGAGAATAAAAAAAGAAGATATTTCACTGGGTTGTTAGGTGAAGTATTGCACTTAAATTCTAAACTCTTTAGAGTAATATTTGGCTCTAACCATTAGCTATTACTGTTGCCATGCTGATACCTACTCTTATATTCATGTATTTAAATGTGCAAATTTGCCGGGCTTGGTGGCTCAGCCTGTAATCCCGCGCTTTGGGAGGCTGAGGTGAGTGGATTGCCTGAGCCCGCGGGTTCGAGACCCGCTTGGGCAACTTGGCGAGACCTCATCTCTACAATAAATCAAAAAAATTAGCCAGGCATGGTAGCG
>CAUYQG010237119.1:0-16140 GCA_963574415.1 Tarsius wallacei | reverse complement strand
TTTTTTTTTTGAGTTGGCGTCTCACTCCGTCACCCAGACTGGAGTGCAGTGGCCGCTTCCGGCCACTGCAGCCTCGACCCGCTGGGCTCCGGCGATCCTTCCGCCTCAGCCTTCCGAGTAGCCGGAATTACAGGCGCGCGCTACCACGCCCGGCTAATTTTTTTTTTTAGATTTATTGTAGAGATGAGGTTTCGCCTGCCCAGGCGGGTCTCGAACCCGCGGGCTCAGGCAATCCACTCACCTCAGCCTCCCAAGGCGCGGGATTACAGGCTGAGCCACCGAGCCCGGCCTAATTTAGATTTTAAGTACAGCTGACAGTATGCATATAAAACTGCAAAGTATATTATATTGATTTTTTATTTTTGCATGTTAAAAGAATATCAAATATATCTCATCAGAAGCATTTTATAAGATAAACACTTGTTTAAAAAAACAGCAAAGAATGAGTTAATGTGCATTACTGACAAAAAAGAACGGAGTGTGGTTGACAGAACACTGAAACGAAGTCAGGAGCCAGGAGCCTAGACTGTCCAGCCTTAATGTGCTGCTCAAATTGTACAACCCTGTACAAGTCATTTGTAACTTCTCTAGGAGAGGGGGCAGCATATATTGTATGCTAAGTTAGGTATGCTGTATACACATTAGCTCATTAATTTAACTCCCCAACAGTCCTATGAGTTAGATACCATTATCTCCATTCTATAGCTGAGAGAGGTTTAACAGTTTGTTCAAGATTGTACAATACAAAAGGAGTAAAGGTAAGCCTTGATTAGGTCTGTCTGACTTCTAAGCTCACAGAGCTTTCTCTGGCTTCAGCTTTCTCATCTGTAAAACAGCTCATCTATGTACATGATCCCATATGATCATCCAAACAACCCCATGAGACAGGGTAATAATATATGTCTTATTCTTTTCACAATTAAAGAAACAGATTTCCTAGAGAGTCTAAATAGCTTACCTAAAGTCATACAGTCTTATATCAAGTTCTTCTAACTCCATATCCAAGACTATTTTTATTATACATGCCAAATGATCACTAAAGTCCCTTTATGTACTATAGATTCATTAAACCATAGTCTCAAAGCAACGAGATACCATTAAATGTAGATATCACATGGTAAAAATACGAAAATTCTAAAATGCTTTTTCATTTAGACTCTGAGGCCTAACTATCCCCACCCTCTTTCTTTCAAAACATGCACTCTAATATAATCTTTTTACCTTTGATAATCTTCCACATTATTGCAAAGTTCAACTAGTCATGGTTACTAATAGATTAAACATTCAGACTACCACTCTTGCATGTAATTGGGTAATTTATTTCTAAAGCATTCTAATGTATTCTCATAATTGGTGAAGAGTATTCCACAACTATGCCAAAAACTTATTTTTAAGAACTATAGATTCTAAGATGTTTAACCACTATAGTAGTAATTAATGTGACATAAAATAATTTTATGTATATTTTTAAAAGTCTAGCTACCTTATACAAACAGGTGTCGACTACTTCATTGCAAACTTTCTCAAGGTCATCAGTGACTTCAAGTCTGGATCTTACAAAATCACAGAGCTCTTCATTTCCCATAACATCCCAGATACCATCACATGCAAGGATAATGAACTGATCATCTTCTTCAGATCTTTCAATATCATGGACTTCAGGCTCTGGTGACACAAGCTGCTCTGTAGGACCTTTTCCATGGACACATTTGTAATCAAAATCCCCAAGGGCCCTCGATACAGCCAGAGAGCCATTCACACGCTGAATCATTACAGAGCCACCTGCATTCTGAATTCGTTCTTTTTCCAGAGGATTACTTGGTTTGTGATCTTGTGTGAAGAAGTGAACTTTCCTGTTCCTACAAAGTAAACCTCTTGAGTCTCCACAGTTAATGAAATAAGTATGTTGGGGAGAAATTAAGACACCTACAGCTGTTGACCCACTTCTATCTGTACCATGTTTCTTCTCTGACATAACTCTCATGTGTTCGTCAATTTCCAGAAAACCTGTTCTGATTCCATTCTTTACATTTTCCACAGAAGGTGCTCCTGCAGACCCTTTAAAATCTTGGTTATTGGTGATGTGATCTAGCAAATGCTCACAGCAGTATTTGGCAACCTGAGAACCAGCATGCCCATCATACACAGCAAAGAATGACCATGTTTCAAGTCCACTTGGCAAACCGATCACAGCTGTATGTGCATCCTCCATTTCAACACGCCAACCTTGCATGCTGCTTAGCCCATATCGCAACCCATTACCCTGCCCCTGGGCATTATGTTTTTCCATCTTTGGCTTGTCTAAAAATGCTCCCATTATGTCTTGATCCTCTAGGTCTGCAAAGGAAGAGAAACAGTAAAGTCAATAACTGTCTTATAAACAAAATACATCCAAACATCTTTTTAAGAGTAAAGGAGATACACAGGAAGCTTTGAATAGGAATTCACAACTCTTGTGATAAACAGACACATTGTGTGGCTGACTTGGAATCTGGAGGTTAACAAGGAATAATGGCGGGGGGGAGCTGATCATGCACAGATCAGAATGGACAACAGGCAGAGAAATCTAGAGCATCGGGATGAAGGGAACAGGTAGAAAGAAAACCTGGCAGTAGCCATCAACTTAAATAAGCTAGGTCATGTGTTTAAGGATACAATGAACATGTGCAATCTCTTACAAAATCTCAGAACTAAGTTATATGTATATAAATCAAGAAAAGCCAAATAAATTCATACAACATACCAAAGCCCACTAATTCAAACATTTTAGCTAACATCCAGAAATTTCCAAGTCTGATTCCAAATCACCTAGTTGTATGCCCACTACATGACCCCTTTTTGCATGCTTAAGTCTTTGTTCCTGTTAGTCTCCTTAATTGGAATCACTTGCCTCTCCTCTCTACTTACAGAAAGAAGTACATCTATCCTTTAAAGTTTAGCTCAAATTCTACCTCTTCCATGAGATTTTTCAGTGTTTGATAAAACACATCAGTTATTAAATAACTATAAATGGTCCAGCCTCAATTTTCAAGTGGCAAGCAATAACTAATACAAATAACAAAGCATATTATATACAAATATAATAAAAGTAATCTACTGATAAGAATGAGTTAATAGCCATAACATGTATCACTATTATTATTACTCTATGATCATTAGGTATAAATAGTAAAGGAGATCAGGATCTAGTGACAGCCATGCTAACAAGTCTGAAAGCTCAGCTCATCTAATCCTTTCCCAGTACTCAAAAGTTAAACTCCTTTGGTCTGGAACAGGCCCACACAAGGCAGAGAGACAGTTGGTCAGGAATTAGGTTGGCCTTTACTTGAGTAATAGCTTAGGAATGTACAGATTTGGGGTTCAAGTAAGCAAATGAGTCAAAATTGAACTAAAGGCAATCCAAAAGAAAGAATGATGAACAGAGATTTAATGGAGGTGAAGAGGAGTTGGGAACAGGTGAAAAGGGTGGAGAAAAGTACCTAGGCAAATCACTATGCAGTTTTGAGACTAGGGGGTTGATGCTAGTGATGTTAAGCTCAGAGAGGAAACTGGGAGAGGGAGGAGAAGGAAAAAAACCTAGGAAATAAATAAAAACAACATTTGTTTTCCTAGCAACTTTTCCCCTCTTTTTCTCTCAAAGGTCAAAGGTCTAAACTGATACACAGGCAGAGAAGACTGGCTGATTAGTGTGATAACTCCTCTGCCACCTATCAAAATCCCACTAATGGAAGGTAAATAATGAAAACTAGCTATCATTCACCCCTTATGGTGGGATTTATCAGATTACTTTTTCTGATATCAAGTTGATACACCTCAGTGCAAGGGTATTTTGATTGGAAAAAGGACAACATAATGATGACACCTTATTGGCAGACTATGTTTAAGAATAATTCTAAATCACTGATGTTTTACAAGCAATACCTCATTTAATCTCTTCAACATCCAAACCTCTAATGTGGGTAATATTATCTCCAAATTATAGACAAAAAACCTTAGCCAAGATTAAAGTACTTGGCCAAGACCACACAACTATTAATTTTAAAGGACTGCCTGACTCTAAAGTACCATTAACCAAGGCAACTACTAAGGTAAACTCCATCATGACTGTAAAACAGAATTATTCGTGAACTTTTTGCAAAACAAATATTTCCACATCAATTCCCAGGATAGGAATGGAACCTAGGCATCTGTGTTTTAAAAATGTCACATGTGATTCTGAGGCACAGCAAGGTTGCAAACCACTGGTAAAGATTAGATGGAATGCCTAAGGTAAAAGATGAGGCAGATAAGGGCCAAAGAGAGAGTCAACTAAAAATGTGGTCAGACAAGACAACTATCCCAGGTGAGAAATAACAAGGAGAAATTTTACAGGAGGAAAAACACGAAAGATGTAAGGGAAACCCAAAAACTTAAAACACATTTAATGGACAAACCAATAGAATTTAAGAATTTGTCAAGAGCGTAAAGTACTAAATGACATTAAGGTAAGAAGTTTGACCAAGCTGAGTTTAAATTCTGGCTCTAATTAGTAACAGTGTGACTATTTAACTTTTCCAACTCTCTCTCTGTCTGTACAAGCAGATACTAATCATACAAGGTTCTATGATGAAAATGAAATCATGCATATAATGCATTTAGTAGTATAGTGTCTAGCATATTGTAAACACTTATAATTATTACACTGTTTTTTCTGCCAGAGGGAGGAGTCAGTCATAATAATGTTTCCTCCTTGTCACCAGCTTTGACTACACTTAAAAATTTCTACATGATATACTTTAAAACACATTTTAAACACCTAATTAATAAACAGGGAGAGGCAAATTGAAAAGACATTTCATTTTTCATCCATCTGACAATACCAAGAGCTGGTAATATGGGGAAACTAGGAACTCCCCTCCACTCTTGAGGGAAGTGTAAGTTGGTTCAACCTCTGTGAAATGCAACTGGCCACAGCTAGTGAAGTTGTACACAAGCCACTCCTCAGCAATTCCCCTTCTAATTATATACCCCAAAACAGTATTTTACAAATGGTGAATGTGGCTGATGAAATCAATTTAGTGGGTTGTGTGTGACCTGCATTTTAAAAAGATAAGATAGAGTGTATCCCAGATGGTAAAAGCAAGTAAATACTGTTTCTTGAAGTTGTTGCTCCAGGTGTGTATTTGTACTACTAAGTTGAGGTATATACTTCTTACTGTGGCTACAGTAAAAAAGCTTGAAACACGCTCCCTTAAAGAAATTCTCTCAGTTGCCCATGGTGGCATGTGCAATAAACTTTTTGGAAAACAGTAATAACAAATATTGGAAATAACCTAACTGCTCATTAGAAAGTAGAATGGATAACACAATGCTACTTAGCAAAACAGATTTAATTTAATCAACACAGATATTTCTCAAAAAACAACACAAGGCAACTGTGCTGAATAATGCAGCAAAACAATTTTATACACATATCTGGTAAAAGTATTAAAAACAAGGATAGACAGAATACATGCAAACTTGAGGACAGTGGTTGTAAGCACTATGAGAGCAGGGACTTTTTGTTTTATTCACTGGTGTCTTCTTAACACTGGAACGGAGTCTAACACAGCAGAAGTTCAATAATATTTGTTAAATGACTAGTTTCTCTCTGGGAAGAAAAAACAAGAGAATGCCTTCGGGAAAGGGTCCAAAAATCGGATTCAACTGTATCAGCAACTGGTGTTTCCTGGACTTTAAAGCAGTAGGAACAGGGACTTTAGGGATGCAATCTCTGCTTCACCTTTTAGTTTTTCTGTGGTTCATCTATGGTAAGCTGAACGCTTTCAAAAGTTACTTGTACTAAGAAGTCAACAAACAAACAAACAGTAACAATCAAAGAAAAGCAAACCAAGAAATTTTTGAAAAGCACATAGGATTCTCTTAAAATTTAACTAAGATTTATCTTTAGATTAGACAAACGAGGAGCCTGACTTTCCCCTTCATTTTTTTCTATAGCCCACATTCCTACCTATGAATAATTGCATGAGATAACAGATAGCTACAACTTATTAATAACACCTAACGTTTATGGAAGGATTACTACTAGCCAAGAACTGTTATAAAGTTTTATATATGTATTAACTTCTTTAATCTTCACACCAATCCTAAAAGATAGGTGCCCTGTTTTGCTGATGAAAAAACTGAACCACAGTGAACTTAAGTCATCTGCTAAAGGTCAACAGCAAGTTGTCTCAACTCTGTTTCAATTTCCTTAGCTAGGCTGGGAAAGAGAAAAGAGGGAGAGGTATTCGGCTTAAGACACTTAATGCCTACTAACCTAGCATCCCTCAACTGCCTAATCTGTACAATGGGCATATTAAATACTTAACCTCTGAATGTTGCTGCAAGGTTTAAATGAGGTAATGGCTGCAAAGTAGCTACATAGATAGAGCCTGGCAAAAAAATGAGGTACTCAGCAAATGGACTAATTATTACGACATTCCCACACATAGCCACATTTAGATTCTGAACCCAACTAGCAGGGATTTTACTCTCCCTTTTATAAACAAGTCCAGTAGTTATTTTCCAGGTATGCATATGAAACTACCAAATAAGTAATTCCTTGAAGATAGAGAGTATACTTTCTAAAAACAAATCCCAAACCTTTGGAGATTATACAGTGTATCAGAATACAAAAAATTAAAAACCAAGTCAACCATTTAATAAAACTTAGGTCCGGTTCCAGAGCAACTGCAAATATATATTCAGGAGCAAATTAATAATTTTATGACTGGACGTTTTACACTGAAAATAGATGATTCAGAAATCTTACCTTCTTGGGTTCTGAGTAATTTGTAGAGTCCTGGTAAAGTAGCCAACTAAAAGCTACATAAGCACAACAGCTGGTTATGTAAATATGATATCAAAAAGTATTTACTTACCATAAATACTATGCTTACATGGTACACAGTCATCTTCCATAATTGACTAAAGAGTATTTTATTTAGTCTAATGATTAAGTTGGCATATATCTATCCATAGTAAACTCCAAAGGGATTTGATTTGTGCAGGAAAGTTTAAGTTAGTTTCTGGGCCTACAGTCTTAAATCTACTGGAATATATGCTGAGTCTCACCACACCACCAGTGTTATCAGCTGATCTGAACTTTTCAAAACAAAGTACTATGACAATCATAAGACTGAATTCATCTTTGATATAATCAGAAAATTTAGTGAACAGTTTGTCGTTTAAAACCAAACTAAGGCTAAACTGAAAAATTCTAAAGTTGGGCCAGAAAGTCATTCATTAATGTTCAGCCACTGCCTTTTAGTATATCTCAAAGCAGACTTTCAAACCTGATCATTTGGTTTAATTCACTCAGAATTACACTGAATAATAATTTTTTTAAAGTTCTATATGCTTTTATTGCTATGATCCCTAAGCAACATATCAGTTCTGAAATTAATAAGGGTTATTCAACTGACAATTTTGGCACAGTTCTTAAAAAATTAAGTAATCAAATCCTACAAGATATTTTTCTGTTTAACTATGGACACACAATCTAATATAGAACCCCTTCTTCATAAATAGAGGACAAAATAGATATATGTAAACAATCTGAAGAAAATGATATTCTCTTAGCAAATGATGTAAAAATTATTCTTAGAACAAGCCCTACTTTTCTGAAAAGCACAACTTTGATCTGATACTTAAGGCAGTAAGGCTCAAAAGTATATTTATATAAAAAAGACCACTGCTAAACAGGCATTCCAAGAAGGGTAGATGCTGGTAACTAGAGATCCTCTGATGGACACTGAGATAACAGGTTTGGTTTTTAAAATCTGGGAGGAAACTCTAGAGCAGACTTGCATAAGAGAAAAGAAATCTAAAGGCTGAAGGGAAATCCAGAGAGAAAAAAAATTATGCAGCAAGAGAGACCAGAAGTTCCTTGAAGGAGGAGGAAAAGGACCACTAGCAAATAGTAGAGGCTGTGTGTAAAATGTCAATATTCAAGTTATTCGCAGTGAGATGTGGAATGTAAACTCTCCACTGCTATCAAATCTTTATGTTCCACACTGTTCATTAATGTATAGATTTTGTCCTTAAAGGTGAGGACAGTCAGCTGACTTCTGGAATGTACTTAGGCTACACAAACTATTTTTAACTTCCCAAGCAATGTGACACAGTAATTAATAACTTACAATTTGTAATCCAAGGAAGCCATCCAAGATTATCTATGGTAATGGGAAATAAGCGTATTAACAAAACTACAGTAAATTTGAAAAAAAATTGAAAAGGCTAATCTTTGGCAATTTTTCTGCCATTTGGAGTTTTAAATTTCTCACTGATCACTGCTTTAAAAATAATTATACCCACTTTAATTTACAAATTTGAGTTTGATAACTTATGCAATTAATTAAAGTCAAAATGTAGAAACAATCTATCTGAACCTATTTTACAGATGAGAAGGTGCAGAGAAATAGAGTAATTTGTCCAAGGTTACAAGTTACTGAAAGGACATAACATGAAGTTAATATAGCCAAAGAGCAGCCATTTTAACACTGCCTAGCTGTTATGTTTTTCTAGCAGTTCACTTTTCCCTCTAATCACTAGCCAAGGACAGAATTGGTTTCTCAGAGGTAGCTACTGGTAATTGTTTTACAATCCCCTTTCCAGCTTGTTTTGCACTAATTAGCTTTTCTGTTTCAAGTATTTGCCTCTACCCAGGTTAACCTAATCTGCCCTCTGTGACCTTCAAGACACAGACAGACCCCATCACCATGGTAGGTAGCAATCTTGTGACTAACCCACCTACCTGCCTGCTACAATGTCAGTACCTGCGCATATTTGCAGTTACCTGCCCCTTCCTGATAACGTGGAGCAGACCCAACGCCCAAACACCTTAATGACCTGCCCCCATCAAAGGGGTAATGTTTAAAACCATTCGACTCCAAGTGGCCAATCGCTATTGCTTTGTTAAACTCTAGTATGTCCATGTGGGTCTTCCAGCCTTGGGTGTCATGTTTTTTGGCTTTGGCCCCCTCTCCCACTTTGGGAAGATGCATCAATCAATCTCTCTTCTCTCTCTCATTTACTTTTCTATATTTTCTTTCTTTCCTTTTTTTTTTTTTTTTTTTTGGAGTCAGAGTCTCACTCTGTCACTCAGGCTGGAGTGCAGTGGCATGCTCACGGCCACCGCAGACTCAACCTGCTGGGTTCAGGTAATCCTTCCACTTTAGCCTTCCAAATAGCTTGAACTACAGGTGTGTGCCACCATACCTAATTTTTTTTCTTCATTTATTGTAGAAATGAGGTCCTACCAAGTTGCCCAGGTTGGTCTTGAACCCCTAGGCTCAGGCAATCCTCTTGCCTTAGCCTCTCGAAGTGCGGGGATTACAGGCGTGAGTCACTGAGCCGGCCTATAAACTATGTTTTCTAATCTAACTTCTACACAATTCTTTGCATTTTTTGTGTGGCACAGGATGGCAGACACCAGTCACACCCTGGTGGGCCTGACCTAATATTTTGGAGGTTCCACCAAGATCTTTAACCTAACAGTTACAAAGCTGGCTCAGCAGTAAGGCTAAGAATAAGAACTAGGATTCTACACTTGCACGCCAAGTCTACACCTGTTATCCTGTATACTTGCAAATGAAGTAATGAAAATCTAACTATGTAGGCTTTTAAAAGACAACATACAAGAGAGGTAAGATGTCACAAAACAAAGCTGAAACTTCCTTCAGTGCCATATCTTCCTCTACCTACAAGTCTATGTAATTTCTTCTCTAAATCTCTAAACTGCCAAAGACAAAAGGCCTAAAAAAGGGGAGGAGGGCAGAGTAAGAAAGAAAAGAAAGAAATGTAAACTTTTCTTTTTGTATTTGAGACTGAAAGAAAACAACAGTGAATGAACTGTAATTTCTAGCAAAGCTAATTTCAGGCACTTGGACTAAATAAAATATAAAAGTGAGTAGTGAAAAATAAGGTAATTAAAAAAATATATAGAAGTTAAAAAAAGACTTAGTATTTATTAGCTCAAAATTAGAAACTACCCATCAAGACATGAGATGACAGTGAATGAATAAAGCAATTGCAGACTCAATTAAAAAAAAAGCACTCTGAACATAGGTTCATGAAAATGAAAAAAAAATTACTAAACTAAAAATTGCAACTGAGACAATGAATAGCAGATTGGATACCACAGAAAAAAACAAATCAATAAATAAGTGGACCACTACAAGAAACTTTCAGAACCTTTCTGCTATAATAGAGGACTTTGTCCTTTCACCGATGAGAAATCGTTCCACTAGAGCTTTGATGTCCATGCATCAAAGGAATCAAAATCGACTTAAATGTTTTTTCAGGAACCATACTATAATCCTCTTTTTCTCCTGTATATCAACCTCTCTTGGAGTGTGACTTTTGTTTGTTTGTTTGTTTTGAGTTGGAGTCTCACTCTGTCGCCCAGACTGGAGTGCAGTGGCTGCTGCCAGCCACTGCAGCCTTGCCCTGCTGGGCTCCGGTGATCCTTCCACCTCAACCTTCCAAGTAGCTGGAACTACAGGCGCGCGCTACCACGCCTGGCTAATTTTTTGATTTATTGTAGAGATGCGGTCTCGCCAAGTTGCCCAGGCGGGTCTCGAACCCGCGGGCTCAGGCAATCCACTCACCTTAGCCTCCTAAGGCGCGGGATTACAGGCTGAGCCACCGAGCCCCGCATGGGAGTGTGACTTTTAAAGACACTCAAGTGTCAACTATGTCATCCATTAAAAATAAATGACTCATTCTCCTTTAGCTACCCACCTGCCTCTCTTCCCTTTATGGTTAAACTTCTTGAAAGAAAGTGTTGATACTCCAAAATGTTGTTTGGTCATTTACCAAAATCAAGTTCTGCCATGTCATTTAACCCAATGGACATTTTTAGCCCTCATCTAATTGACTGCTCACAGCAGCGTTCAATACAACACTCCCTCTTGAAACACCCTTCCCATTGGCTTTTCAAGATGCTACAAACTTCCAGTTTTCCTCCTTCCTCTAGCTTTTCCATCACTGTCTCCTTTGTGGGCTCACCTCCCAAGCCACCCAACACTGGCATCCCACAAGGCTTATACCCAGGCCCTCTTCTCATTCTATGCTGTCTCCCTACATACTCTTTCACATATCTGCAGCTTTTACCAGTTTTATCCAACAAGGTGAATAGAAAACAAGGACATCTGTCAGGTGTGGTGGTAAGTGCCTGTAGTCCCAGCTACTTGGGAGGCTGCAGTGGGAGGGTCACTTTAATCAGTAGTTTGAGACGAGCCTGACAATATATAGAGATCTGAACTCAAAAGAAAAACAAAACACCCAATGATATCTTTGATACCTCTCTCTACTCATTTCCTATCAATCCATCATCAAATCCCATGGATTATATACTTCCTAAATATTACCAAATATATCCACTTTTTTCTATCATATCTTAGTCTCTATCATCATTTTCACTGCAGAATACCAATTCTCTTCACATGCACGCCGGCATCCCCCCAATTCATTCTCCAAACTGCAGCCTAAGTAAATGTTTCAAAATATAAATTTTACCATATCACTTCTATACGAAAAGCTTTCCAATGGCTTTCCACTGTGGGGAGATAAACAACTGCTTAGTGTGGCCCACATGAAGGCCCTGTATGGTCAGGTCCTCCCATATCTTCTCCAGCCTCATTTCACTTCATACTGTCCCTCCTCCTACATTTTCTACTCCAATCATAAGGGCTTTCTTATGGTATCTTGTACTCATGCTTCCTTCTTCCAAATATATAAATAAGTGCTACTTCCTCTACCTAAACAGGTATTCTCTCATCTCTCAGTCTAGCTAATTCCTACTCATTCTTCAGATCTCAACTCAAGTATTAGTTCTTCAAATTCTCTAAGGCCAATTCCCCTAGCACAATAGTAGGTCGTCAATAAATATTTGCTGAATAAGGAATCTCAAAAAAAAATCAGATGCAAATAATAAAAATTCAGTAACAGGGAGAATGCACCCAGAGTAAATATACATATAAAGAAATAAGACTTCCTGAAGAAGAAAAGAGAGAGGCTATAATCAAAGAAATATTAATTGCTGAAAACCTACTCCTAAATCCCCACAACTACAGAAATTCAAGGAAAAGAAAAAAATACTGTAATTTAAGATTCTAGACAAAAAAAAAAAAAACAACCATGAGTGATCATCAAAGAGAAAACAGCAAATTAGCCATCTCAACTGTAAAACTGAATCCCAGAAGACAACAGAGAATAAACCAACTTCTAAAAGTAGAGGTTCATGAACCTAGAATTACATAATTACTCAAACGGTTATGCATGTGTTTGTGTATATTGGAGGGTGGGAAGGAAGAAGGTGGAAGACATTTTAAGACACAAAGAACACAAAGTATGAGTGTACTTATTTATAAAAATTTTTTAAGAAAAAAAAATTCCCGTCAAGCAAACATCTACTCACCATATTTTAAAACGAAGCTCATCTCTATATGACTTTTCATTAGTTTTAACTCTTTAATAACACTACAGAAAAATTTAGAAGTAACCTGAATTCTTAAAAACAACATATCTAAGCCAAGCCTGGTGGCTCACACCTGTACTCTCAGAACTTTGGGAAGTGGAGGTGAGAGGATTGCCTGAGTCCAGGGGTTCAAGACCAGCTTGGGCAACTTGGCGAGACCTCATCTCTACATTAAATCAAAAAATTAGCCGGGCGTGGTGGTACGTGCCTATAGTTCTAGCTACTTGGAAGGCTGAGGCAGAAGGATCACCTGAGCCCAGCAGAATGAGACTGCAGTAACCGTGAGCATGCCACTGCATTCCAGTCTGGGCAACCCAGAGCGAGACTCCAACTAAAAAAAAATATAAATAAATAACACATCTAGAAAAACAAAATCCCAATTATAAAGTAAAAACTTAGAAAACTGCCCAATTAGTAGGGAGACACCCCTTTCATGTCATTTGACATAACATCAAAGCACATATAAACTAGCAACAACAACAACAAAAAAGTAATGCATGCCACCATAAGATTAAAGTTAAAAGTTATAGGACTATCCAGTACCTGACACTGGACAAGTAATTTAGCATAATATCTAACTGTCTTCATCAATAAATAAGCAATCTTTTTTTTTTTTTGAGTTGGAGTCTCGTTGCCCAGGCTGGAGTACAATGCCATGCTCATGGCCACCACAGTCTAGACCTGCCGGGCTCAGGTGATCCTTCCACTTCAGCCTTCCAAGTAGCTGGAAATACAGCAAGTACCACCATGTCTGGCTAATTTTT
The DNA here is from genome assembly GCA_963574415.1 of Tarsius wallacei. Classification (NCBI taxonomy): domain Eukaryota; kingdom Metazoa; phylum Chordata; class Mammalia; order Primates; family Tarsiidae; genus Tarsius; species Tarsius wallacei. The sequence continues at coordinate 2,874 of CAUYQG010237119.1, read as the reverse complement.
TATTTATTGTAGAGATGAAGTCTCACCAAGTTGCCCAGGCTAGTCTCAAACCTGTGGGCTCAGGCAATCCTCTCACCTTGGCCTCTCAAAGAGCTGGGATTATAGGAGTAAGCCACTGCACCCAGCCTAAATAAACAATCTTGATACTTATTCTCAATACCAAAGTAAATATAAAAGACACACAGATTGTTTTACTATGAAAAGATCAACTTTTAAGAAATAAAAAAAGAAAAATGTAGTTACAAACTAGGGTGACAAGCTGATAATCTGAATTTGACCTTCACATATGTTGTTAGCCCCTGTCTGAACAACATGCATTCTCCAGAGTCCCTACCACTCCTTATTAACCACAACCAGTCAATTTGTCCACCTTTTCACCATGGCATCCAAGTCCACACCATATGAAGAGGATATCTGTGATTCTAACAAACAGCATAGATTCTATGAGGCTTTACTCTAATCTGATTTTTCACTAACATAGCTCCCTCACTCCAAAGTAGTAAAACAAAATGATACCAGTAGAAGGCTGAATAATGACTCCAAAACATATCAAGTCCTAATCCTATAAATGTCACCTTATTTGGAAAAAAGATCTCTGCAGATGTGATTAAGAATCCTGAGATGAATCAAGAATCATGGATTATCCGGAAGCCTCTAAAGGCAATCACATGTTCTTAGAAGAGAGAAGCAGAGGAAAATTTGACACATGCAGAGAAGGTGATATGAAGACAGGGCTGAGAGAGATTTAAAGATATTGACTGTGAAGACTGGAGTGCTGTGGTTATGGGGCAAATGATGTGGCTGACAGTTACCAGAAAGTGGAAAACCCAAGAAGAGATTCTCCCTTAAAGCCTCTGGAATAAGCACACTCTGCTGACATCTTGATTTTGGCCCAGTGAAAATGATTTTGGACCTGTGGCCTCTAGAACCATAAGCCACCAAGTTTATAGTAATTCATCACAGCAGCCATGGAAACTAATACAATACCCAATAGTCAAGTTCTCTTGTTGGGAAAGAAAATCTGCCCAACTGGTGAAGATGGATATCTGCAGTAATTTCAACAAGTATTCAGAGAAAAATTAATGAAGACAAAGTTTCTTACCAGTAATAGGCTAACAGAACCTGTTCCCTATCTATCAACTCTCTCAAAAAACTGAGTATCAGAACTAAAATAATTTCACATAATTCAGCCTGTTAAATTCCAAGGGAAAGTGATGAATAAGTACCCAGGAATACTGAGAGGAGAGGCATGAAGTATCTAGTTACGTTATTTCTGTATAAACAACAGTGACTGTTGTTTAAAGGTACCCTTTCAACAGAAAATTGAAATATATGGAATTCACAAGGAAAATTTGAAATAAAGATATCAATTTTTAAAAAGTACCCAAGAACATGATGATGTCACAGTCTGAAAAACTTATCCTAGAAAACAGAAGAAAACTAAATAACAACTTACATATAAAACATTTTTTTTTTTTGAGTTGGAGTCTCACTCTGTCGCCCAGACTGGAGTGCAGTGGCACACTCCTGGCCACCACAGCCTCGACCTGCTGGGCTCTGGCAATCCTTCCGCCTCAGCTTTCCAAGTAGCTGGAACTACAGGTGCACGCTACCACATCCGGCTAGTTTTTTAAATTTATTGTAGAGATGAGGTCTTGCCAAGTTGCCCAGGTGGGTCTCGAACCCGCGGGCTCAGGCAATTCACTCACCTCGGCCTCCCAAAGCACGGGATTACAGGCTGAGCCACCGAGCCCTGTTTTGTGAAATAAGTATGAAAAATAAGAAACCAGAATATAAAAAGTATTAACAGTACTACAAAATTCAAGAGATTAAAAAAAAAATCATTGCAATATTTTGAATGGCTTGAAATTACTGCAGATTTCCATCTTCACCAGTTGGGCAGATTTTCTTTCCCAACAAGAGAACTTGACTATTGGGCATTGTATTAGTTTCCATGGCTGCTGTGATGAATTACTATAAACTTGGTGGCTTATGTTTCTAGAGGCCCACTGGGCCAAAATCAAGATGTCAGCAGAGTGTGCAATAATGAGGAAACAAGACCCTATAGCAAACAGTCTACAATGGGCATAGAACAACATAGGAGGAAATCTTCAGTATGCAAAAAAGAGACAAAAGTGAGTAGATTGGGAAAAAGATACAAACAATGCAGATTCAACAATTTAATAAATTGTAAAAAAGTAATAATAAAGATAATGGAAGAAAAATTAAATTTTAAAGAAAGAGGAAATTAATCCTAAATTGAAGGGCAGAATTTCATGATTAAAAGTGTGTATCAATCCTGGTATTAATACAAGAACAGGCATATACACCAATGGAACAAGACAGAGATTCCAGAAGCAAAACTTCAATCCCTCAACCAACTCATCTTCAACAAAGCATCTACCATCAACCATGGGGGAGATGAGAACCTGTTCAGTAAATGATGCGGAAAAACTGGCTGACTACATACAGAAGACTGAACAGAACCCCTACATATCACCAGACACAAAAATCAACTCTGAATGAATCAAAGACCTAAATGTAAAACCTCAAACTGTAAGACTCCTAGAAGAAAATGTAGGAAACACCCTTTTGGAAATTGGAATAGGCAACCAATTCCTGATCAACTCTCTGAAAGTGAATGCCATAAAAGATAAGATAGACAAGTGGAACCTTATCAAACTGAAAAGCTTCTGCAAATTTGCCAATTGTAAATCTGACAAAGGCCTAACATCCAGGATCTACAAGGAACTCAAATGTGCCGAAAGGGCACATTTAAAAAATGGGCAAAAGACATGAATAGACACTGCTCAGAAGAAGACATGAGCAGCCAACAGATACATGAAAAAATGCTCAGCCTCACTAATCATCAAA